>CM076575.1:1956043426-1956290541 GCA_034641835.2 Pinus albicaulis
GTCTCTCAAAACGCATAAACAATGCTCTCTGGTCTTACTGTGTTTTCTCTTTTCCTGCGGGATATTTCACTACACAACAATACAATACATTCATTTTATTACAACTACGGGCCTTTTTAATTTTTATATGGCGCAGTGGAATAAAAACATAAAACAAATAAATAATAAAAATACATTTCCGAAACATAAACTTTAACCTAAAATTTTCTTTGGCGCGATGTACGAGTGGAGCCCACTTTGCAATCGGCGATCGGTGATTAGCAGAACAAAAAATAACTTGGCGAAATGAACTTTGCAATTGTGATTTTCGATTAGCGATTGGCGATGTGCGATGGACCTTGCGATTGCGATGAGCAATGTGTGACATGCGACTGTGGTGGGACCACATCGCATCGCACCATCGGCATCGGCGGAAAAACATATGCGGAACGGTTGAACAAACAAATTTCAATGTTGTGATTGTGATTGTGATCGTATCGCACCATCGACGGTTTAACACTTCAAATGGGCGGAGAACATATTGCAACGAGCGATTGCAATTAGCGATTGTGGTGGGACTACATCGCATCACATCGCAACTTTCAATCGAAACATACATATGGCGGATGGTGCAGTTGGTGAATGCGATTGCGATTGTGATTTGTGATCGCATCGCAAATATACAATCGGCGGTAACATAATTCGGAAGAGGATAATACATCGTTCCTTTTGCGATTTGCGATTGCGATTCGCACCATCGCATCGCATCGAAACACTTCATATCAACAAGACACTTACTCTGAAACTTGCGATTGCAATCGACAGTGAAGTGGTGGGGACCACTATCACGTGTCTCATTCAAAACTTAAAGGACTTTTCCGTTTAAACAAAATTTCTTCATATTTGGTTGTTGAGGGCTTAAAAACCTGAAAAGACTATTTTCATTAAAACTCTGTTCTTGCGTGGTTGAACCACGAAAGTCTTCATTTATTTTCTGTAAATACGGCTACGCCCATACAAACATAACTTCACCTCTGCAATGGTCGCTATTGCCCATCAAACATTAATCTCTCCTTACTGTTTTTTCCATTCCTCTTGAATGCACAGTGCTGTGCATGCAAGCTCTCTGCCCCTTTGTACTCTGTTTCTACCTGCTCAGGGTACGCAGATGACTTTAATATTTCACCATTGAAACCCTTGGAGATCCAGTGAGATCTCTTCCTCTTTCTCATGAATTCTACAACACTAAATCCAAATATTCCTCTCATTTCGTCTCCCGAACGATAGCGTTGGATTAACAATCGGAGCGTTGGATTTATCTGATGGAATAGAAGATCAATACTGAAAATATAGAAATTCACACCATTAAACTTTTATCATAGTGCTTTCTTACATCTCAGCAGTTTTAATTTATTAATTATGGATTCATGTGATTTTTACTAACTTGATTTAACTTTAACTTGTTCATGCAAACTCATACTAAACTAGATTTAGTTCATGCAAACTCATATTAAACTAGTTTATTTTATTTAAATATAGATTAAATTCAAATTAACTCACACTTTTTAATATAGACTTCATGTAAACTCATATGAATTAGATTTTTTTAAAAACTCAAATTAATTCACACTTTTAATATAAAATTCACTCCAGGTTGGAGTAATTACTATTTCCAACATTATCCAATTTTTAAGAAATTTGTAAACGCCAATAAAATCCAATGGTAACTTGTTTCTCAGTATGGTTGTTCTATTTGGGATTAAGTATTGAAAGCTTGCACGATTCAATCAAAATAGAACTCACTGAGATTAATCGATCCGCAATTGTGCTCAGATTGATGCGAATGCGTGTAAGCTGCAATTCTGAACACTGAACGCAGGATGTGCCCTCTATCATCGGCGGAATGTATAATCGCACAGCGCGGTCGTTTTTCTTAATTGCAGCTGTAAGAAGAATTACTTGAAGAAATTCTAAAGTAGGAATATTCTGGAGATACCTTGATGAAATAATGCTCTGTTACGGTATGCTCTGTTAGGAATATTCCTGAATGTATTAGTATCCGGGTCGGATCATGACCTGTATATGTGGTTGCCTACTCATTTGTTTTGCTCAAGTCATGAGCAGTCTTTTACAGGGCAATGATGGTGGACTTATCAACTGTGTTTATCACACAGTTGAGATTATCTTGATCATGTACTGTATATATTTATCAATATATTCAGCGTTTTTTTCTCTCTGAAAAAAAAAATGCTCTGTTACGAATTTCTGGAGATTTAATCCAATTGTGTGCTATGTCTTAATAAACCATTTGCGTAGTCTTTTTTTCAATTACAGTGGGATAATTTATTATAATTAGGTTGTTAAATTAGTTTATAGTGGGATAATTTATTATAGTTAGGTTGTTAAATTAGTAAGGTGGATGCAAGTTATTGTTATTTATGGAAAACCATGTTACTTAGAATTTATAGTTAGTATAAAAAAACAAGCTCTTTCACTACCAAGAAGAATTGACAGTTGATGTAAGGAAATAGGTTTTTTCACTCCTACCAAATAACTTAATATTAAACCATTAAACTGATTACTTTTAAGTCAAAATAAAACTCTTAACCAAATAAATACAGTTTTAAAACATACTCCAACCCAATAAAACAATTATAGACTCTGTGTAAATAGCTTTTATTTATTTTTAATTTAATATAAATTTTAAAAATAATAAATTGGGTTGTTTATTGTATAATGTTACACATTTTAAAATATGTTAAATATATTTATATATTCAAAACATGTGTAAACAAAAAAACTCAATTTATTTTATTAATTTCATTAAAAAAATTATATATTAATTATATTTACCAAAAATATTCCTTCCAATTAATCAATAATTTGAGAATTAATTAAAATATGCAATTTCAATCCAGAGAAACTGCACAATATGGCATGGCAGTTTCTACAACAAATTGTATGTATAGCAATATCCGACTGCCTGAGGCACGATAACAATTTCATTTTCAGAAGTTACTGAAAACGATGCAAATGTCCCTTACCAAAACAGTTAAAGACGTACCAAACACTTATAGTTTATAGATGTATAGCAATTTCATTATATTCACAAGTACCTGGAAACGATAAAGAAGTAAAAGGTAAAGAAGTAGTTTATAGTTAATTTTTAAAGATGGAAGCTAAATGTAATAATAAGTTTTTCAAATGGTCAGAAAGTTAACCAAAGCAAAGTATTTTAGAACATTCTATTAACCAAAGCAGAGTATTGTAGTAAATAAATTTTAATAATGGGAAATAAGAAAATAAAATCGTAATATATTGATTATAAATATTGGGAAATGTTTACCCCATTTTTTTTTTTTAATAAAACTTTTTAACATAAAAATTTAAATTAAAAATAATAATAAAATTTAGGTAATTTTCAATTGTGAGAAACAATGGAAGAAAATTTAATACATCAATTAAGAGAAGAAAATGTAATAGATCAACTTTAAATATTGGGAAGAGTTATAGGTAAAAAAAAACAATTGTATTTTTTTAAGTATTGAACCATTTCCAAAATAACAATAACTAGCATAATCATATTAGAAGTGTGGTTGATATAGGTCAATATTTAAAATTATGATTATTATTACTAATTAATATTATTATTATTATTATTATAATTATTATTGTTAATTAAATTTAATAGTATTATTAATTAATAAATAATAATAATAATTTATTTATTTATTTTTATTTCATTGGTTCAATATTAAAAATATTAGTGTGGTTAAGTGTGGTTGATATAAGTCAAAGACTTGATTTGTATCTATCATTACTAGGCAATGCAATGATGCATCCAGACTATTTATTCATTGAGATCCATTATTTTCTTCACCTTGTCATGAGGGTAAACCACAATAGTTGGTTCGAAACTTAGACCAAATCATTATAATGTGATTAATCAAGACATCTATCTATAATATATAATAATTATATTAAAAAAACTATTACAATAAAAATAT
This sequence comes from Pinus albicaulis, assembly GCA_034641835.2. Lineage (NCBI taxonomy): Eukaryota > Viridiplantae > Streptophyta > Pinopsida > Pinales > Pinaceae > Pinus > Pinus albicaulis. The sequence continues at coordinate 1,956,047,413 of CM076575.1, forward strand.
TGTTATTATTATTATTATTATTAATTATTAATTTATATTAATTATTATTTAATATTTAATTTTAAATGATGTAATATTAATTAATTATTTAGAGTCTTGGATAAATGGATGCACCCCTTGACTTCACCAGTTCAATTCCCTACATGTTGAAAATGTAGTCTTGCCAACCTTACAAAAAAAAAAATTAATAATTATTTAGTAATAACAATAATTATTTTAAAATGATTAAAATAATTTTCAATTAACAATATTAAAAATTAATTATTATTGTTAATTAAATATAATCATTGTTAATTAAAAATTATTGTAATAATTTTAAAATAATTATTGTTATAACTATATAACTATTATTAATTAATTAATATTTTTACTATTATCGATTAATATCGTTGTTATTATAAATAATTACATAATATTAAATAATTTAAGTTTTAACTATATTAATTTATTAAATAATGTAATTAAATATCCCTAATGGGGGTGATGGGTATAGTGCATAACACACCTCCTGGCCAATAATGGCCAACAGCTAGCACCCGAGGGCAGCCCCCCTAGCCCTCTCACTTCACCTGCCATACGGGGATGAGTTATGGTTCATGTGTGGAGTTTAGTAACACCTCAGACAACACGAAAAACATCGTTCTAAGGATTGAAGATGTTAGACGGGGACTTCACTTATGTTTTGTTTTGGATTCATGCCATTTCCCAGCTCTTTGCTAACTGAAGGAGGAAGCATCGTCGCTTCCGTTTGGCAAGGTGGCACCCCTCGAAAAGAGGTTCACCCCCAAGTTGTTGGCTCTATAATTTGGTAACTTTCCTACTGTAAGGTTTATTTTATTTTATTTCTAGTTTTTGTCTATGGTTCACTATCGAATTAGCATTTGGCAACTTTTGGCCAAATTGTGTATTGGTATTCTACGGGTACGAGTCTTTCGGTGGTTGGACTGAACCACGTTGGTAGCATTGGTCCAGGGAGGGATGACGATTCTATAGATGGCTCTCGTCTTTGAGCTATTGGGCCTATAATTGGGTGGTTTGGATATTCTGCGTGCGATTTTATGTGTATTTCGGGGGAAAGGGAGCAAGATTCTTGGAAGTAGATGCGACCCTTCACTGTTGGTATGGTTCAAGGGGAGGTCCTTAGCGTGTGGTGGGAAATTTTTTTCTCCTTCTCGCCCTCCTGTGTTTGAATTATTTTAATTTCAATACCTCTCTCTATTCGGGTCTGAGCAGGCATGACTGGTGGGGTGGCAGATCCCCTGAGTCTGTGTGGTGTTGTGTGGTTTTAGTTGGTACGAGTCTGCAACCCTTTTTAAGAGGCTATTGGCTTATGCACTGGGTGCGACGGGATTTGTAGGTGCAGGCTGAACGTTCTTGGGGGATCTTTTGCCTTGCAGGTGTAGCTTCTAGTCAAGCATCGATGAGACCAGTTCTGAGAAGAGGCTAGTCCTCCCTCCCTCCAAAGCCCTGTTTGAAGATGTGCAGGGATTGGGCTTCTCAAGTGCTAAACACAAAGTAGGGGATGGACGTTTTTGTGGCTTGTCGAGGTGGAAATTCGGCAAGAACCTCCAGGAGGATGGTGGCTGGTGTGCGGGGTGGTCGAGGGTGTGGCAGCTCAACGAAGGGTCGTGAAGGTCGATCACCGCGAACACCGGTGAGGGGCGGGGCTCGACGACATGGAAGATTGGGATGGTGATGGGGTGTTGAGTCTTCGTTTCCTTGCTCGAGGGTCATTCAATATTTTTTCTTGGAAAATTATCAGGATTTGATTCAATCTTTGATGGAGCAATTGGACACTGCAAAAATAATTCGACATGAGGAACATGCTGAACTAATAGCTACCTTGGATAATTTTCACTAATTTTAGTGCCATGTCTAGGATCACTTGTGGTGGTCTGGCAAGGACAAAACCTACTATCAGAGAAGGTGGAGAAGATGGAGTCCTGGATGGATCATTTCGAGGAGCACGTCCATTGATATTTTTCGACCTCCACCTCCTTCTTAGACAACCCAACCCCCATCACATCAGATGAATAGTATGACTTCAGGTGTTTTCTATGTTTTGAGAGAGAGGAGAAGCTTGCAAAGAGACCGAGGAAAGGGACCTCCTTATTGAGGATTTTGAGCACCATAGCTCAAATTATCCTCTTTAAGTGCTTTTAGCATTCTATTGTAGTCTTCTACCACCAATAGTCAATAAAGGGAGTTTGTCTCCATTATTATGTTGACTTGTTAATCCATTAAGCATTATTTTTTATTTTTCTCTTTTGTTTAAGTTCATGTTTGTGGATGCATTGTTTTTACTATTTCCAATGCTTTGTTTTGTTTAATTTTGTCCACTAACAGCACCAACTATATATGCTATCATTTGCGGGGAACAACCAACTGTTATGGAGTTGTTCTTTGGCACTCCATTGCCACAAAAACACTAACACAGAATTGGTGACTCGATTGGTTTCTTTTATTTATTCTAACAGTTGTTTTGCATAACCTCCTCTCTGCATAACCACTCTACAAGGTGCTTAGCATGTCTCTAGAAATTTTTCAAGACCTCTGGGACCTGTTCTGGGCCTTAGATTTCGAATGTTCTCGCCCGCGTGGATTTTTCTCTAACAGACATGTGCACGCATCTATGTTCTCTAAAATTGCGCGATCACCATAAGGAAAAAAAAGAAGAAGAAACCTTGTATTTTATTTTTCTCAGGTGATTGGCGGCTTTTAGTAAATTGGCTTCACCTCTGGATTTTTTACTCTTTATTCAGTTTTCCTTATTTCTATGCTAACCTTAATTAGTGGAGAAATTAGAGTATCTTTTTTCATTTATATTTTCAAATACACACATAGCTTAACTAAGGAGAAGATTAAGTTGCCAAATTCAACATATGTTTTTAAAACTATTTTTCTAATTTTTTCTGCAAATCACATAGTTTAATTAGTAAAGCAGTAAGTGGTCCATCATCCACAAATATTGTTACTTAACAAAGCTATGTTTTCTTTTCATTAGTTTTTGGACTAGGGCCAAGTGTTAATATAGAAAAAAAGTAATATCTTCTTATCTTGTGCCTTTACGCGAACCTGGTTTTGCATATGAATGATTTCTTAAAGCATTTGAGTTTCCCACTTCCCTGTAGTTCCACATGGTGTGATAGGAAAGAGTGTAAGCGACCCATTATCCAAAAATCCTTTCTCTTTTAATGCAAGTAACAATCAAAACTTGGTGTAATTACAAGGATATAGTAAAGGATCACCACATGTCCACATCTTATCACACTTTGTATGTTCACTTCTCCACATACGAAGCATTTGTATGCTTCGTATAAGAAGGCATCCGTTTCACAGATATTTTTGTGCTTAAATTACCTTTTCTTAAAAACTCACACCCTAAGAAAATTCAAACAACTAAAAAAAAACCATAACATGAACCAATTAACTCTCCCCACAGGGGTCATAAAAGAGTTAATATTTTAGGTTAGGACCGTTGCGGGTAGGCATCCCATAAGCTTTCATGGTCATGTTAGATATATGAAACATAGAAGTTGACTTATAGGGTGCTTAAAATCCTTCAATCATCCCATGGAAAATAATACCCAAGCATAACAAAGACCTGATTTAGAGGGGGTTCGGCTTAGGTTTAATTCGTGCGGTACTCTTTGGGGCTACACAACCCATCTAATGCTCGTTACTGGTAACTGACTACCAAGAAGCTAAAGAATCAAATTATCACATGGGATGAAGGTACTTTAGTGGCCAAAATCTAGGGCAACCTTTCCCTATAGGTGACGGTGTGGGAAACACTTGATCCTCATTTCCATTACCTTGGTTGATTCTTCGGCTACTAGAAGGCATCTCCAGTTCTCTTAGTATGTTTCCCCATGACCCATTAGAATATATCTCCATAAGGCCCAATTACTTTTAGAGTGGCATGAACGATTAGTTTTACATAGGATTTTTTATCATACACAAAAAAACAAAAACCATTTTGTGCTTGATTGATCACATAGCTTAAATATAAAAGGAAAAGAACCTTTCCATTTTTGCTTTGTTTTATGTATGTGATTATATTACATTGATGTATATCCCACCCCCTAAAAAAAAATATAAAGTAATTTACACACTACCTGAAACCATAGGGGACACCACGGCTCCTCGTTTATCTAGACGTTTTTTAAAACCTCCACCCATTACTAGGAGGTGTTCCAAGCCTCATGCCATTTAGGCATAGAGGAAGTCATGCCACCACCATTATCATATTTTCCTTTATCGGTGCAACTTTGCTCAGGACCCCTCCCCGAAAAAATACACCTTTGACGACCCCACAAGGGTCACCAGTCACTATCCCTTTGGGGAGATCACATACCACTCCTTTGGATAGTCCAAGGAGCTCCCACTAGTCTAGTTCCCCTTAGACTTCCCCAAAGAGGACCCCTTTGCATATAGTTGTTCAAAATCATTTCATGATGGCAGATAATTGATAAATAACTTTCTTAGCTTCTTTAACCTACCTTATTTAAGAAAGATAACAAATGACCCAATTACGCATGGCCTAAATTGGCCAACTATTACCACTGAGATCCCTTCTGACATTCCAAAATTTGAAGGAAAGTAGGGGGAATACTTAGGAAACCATGTCATGACTTTTCACCTTTGGTGTTCATCCAATAGTATTACAAAAGATACTATTTGGTTACGACTGTTTCAACGCACCCTTACAGGGCCTGCAACGAAACGGTACATTGACCAACCTTATGCATCACATGGAAGCTTTATTTCTCTAGATACAACATTCCTCACATTCTTCCAACTCCCGATTCGACAAAACTTAGGCCTAGAAATTCTCACCCACTTCAAAAAAAAAACATGGTACACAGATGTCGGATCATATCCATGGATGGCGAAAACGTCGTAGTTTTTGTAAAGCATACTTTGAAGATAGAGTCCTATTGGAATTATTTTTGAGATCTCTCACTTCATAAAATTCAAAGCGGCATGGAAAAATCATCTTTTTGTAATGAGAAAGAAGCCATTAGAAAATCTCAACAAGTAGAGGTTATCTACCCCCAATCTCGATATATCTATCATGTTATTCTAGATGCCACACGCTTGCAAACTTATAAAGAGACACCAGGCGCATATAATGCTACTGATGGATTGATAGGGTCCTTAACCCAAACTCATCCCAACAACACCTACCAATATCTTGGTTAATTTTTTAGTAGATAATCGTTTGATGCTATGCAAAATGCATGACATACATGATATTACCCTAGTCAACCCACACCATTACAAAATGTGGTTAACAGGGTTAACCAATATCACCCCCCACAGGGAGGACCATACCCTCCCCTTTAAGGAAACCAATACTCCTCTAAGAACATGGACATAAGGTCCTCACCCAGAATGCATACACAAATAAGAGAGAATGAAACAAATATTCTCCCTTTCTCGCACAACAACAAAATATCCTGCCAAAACAAAATAACACAAGAGTTAATTTAGTGCAACCATCCCATGTATAAAAAATTGAGAAGGAAATCAGTGAGAAGTTAGACCAGATGGAATAGATTAAGGTCACAACAAATACCTTAACAACAATCCAACGGTATACCTATCTCGAAGAAGGTAAATTTTTGCAGGGATAGATTGATGAGCTACGCAAAAAAGAAAAACTTATTACAGCTAGAATGCAACCATGGGAAGTTGAAGCCAGCCAGCTCTTGCAGAATATAGAGAAGAAACTGAATGGATTTCTCCAAACACATAAGGACATTTTAGCCAAGATTACAGGACCAACTACTGAGACATTAGTGAGAAAAGTATGAGAAGCAGAGCAGAAGTGTGCTAAAGAAGTTCTGCATCTCAAGGATTTCTTAAGTGACATCAAAGAAAAGATCGAGGGTACACCAATAGAGTGACTAGGGACGAGTCATGGTTTTGTGTTGGGGAATGTTGGATAGGGTACCCCTTGATAAAATATTTTGAGAAAGACTTAGCAGATCAAGGAGAAGATAACGCAACACGAAGCTAAGTTAGAGTCGTAGGGGATTTGGGGTGGGTCAAAGCCCCTTATTTTGTAAAATAATGGGAATATTTTTATACATTGAGCTCCACCCATGGTTTTCGGACCATGGTACTGTAAAGGTAAATACTATATAGGGAATCCAATATAGTATTGATAGTCATTAATAGATGATACTTGATATGTGATGCACTTGGATTTGAGATTCTCTTGATTCTGTATTATGTGGGTTGTGTTAGAGAAAATGCTCCTGCAGTTGAGTGCACGGAGACGTTAAGAAGTATGTAGCTGAGTGCGCAGATCCCTGCAGCTGAGTGTGCAGGCTGGAATATATTAATGAAATTATTTTGAGGACATATCCATGTTTTGAGTTTATGTGTTTTCTTTACTTGCATCTTGTGTTATTTGTGATTTTTTACTTATAATTTCATCACAAAGTCCTGTTTAAGGTTATTTATATTGTTTTATGCTTGTTAAAGTAAGATCGTACAGTTTGCAAGTTATTTCAACATAGGTGTTGAATTGTGATTGTATAATTAGTAGATCTATTATGTGAAGCTCTGTCAAGTATTGAAAGGAAAATAAGCCCTAAAACCACACTCCATTGTCCCTCTAGATGCAGAAAATTGGTTCTAGCATTCCCCTATCTTTCCTCAACTGAGACTTCGGTCTGCACAGCAGATTGTTTTCAAAAGCGTCGGTAATAGTGGGTTTTGTTGGTTCATGAAACCATATCTGAACCTGGATGGAGGCCCCATTAATCCAATAGTTAGCCATCCTATAGTTTAGTTTTAACCTTTCCCCATAATCTTCTAAGGACTCATCTAGGCCTTGGGTAATCCTAAATATTTATTATTTTGTCTCCTTAGACCAAAATTAATACATGTACTTCTCATTAAAGTCTTGTTGCATTTGTGCCAAGGTAGTGACGCGGCCTCTAGGTAGGCTCATGAACTAGCGAAAGGATGCATCCTTGAGGGTGGAGGGAAACAAATTCAACTTTATTTCATCATAGGTATAGTCATAGGTCATAAAAATACAAAAAACTAAAATATGAATGTGTTAGGGTCCTCAGGAGCTAGGCCATGGAAATGTGGAAGAGCAGTGGGGCTTATATTATTCATCCTGGCCTCCCCATTGGTCTCTCAAATAGGAAATAAACCATTCTTCCTATTTTAAACCATGTTTTAGATAGGTGATATAAGATCTTCCTCCCCTGTGGGTTCTTGAAAACTTTCAATTTTCTCACGAAAATGCTTTTTTAACTCCCTTATGGCTTGAGTGGGAAGTTCACTATCACCAAATAAGAGTGAGGGTTGACTGCTGGAAAGGGTAGGAGATTTTGGCAGAAAGTTTCCTTAATTATCCCTACTCCTACGAGGCATGAAATATTTTGCATTTTTTGTGTTTTTTTTTTTGGATTTTTTTCAAATAAAGAAATGCTAATGCAAAATAAAAGATGAAGAATAAACAATACTTCCAATTAAAAAGAACACCTACTTGGACACCTCCCCAAAAATGACGCAAAAAAGTGATGAGCCTCAATATCAAAACAAGATTGTTGAGACTCCCAAGGCTACCAACGTTAATTATCAACCTGGGGTCCATACAAACTTAAGAGGTGAAAATTTTATATGCACAGTAGGTCATGTTCTACTCACAACACCTTCAAGCAATGGAAAAAACTAAGGCATACAAATAAAACTCTATCAGCTAACTCAAGGAAGGAAATTGCATAATAAGAGAGAGTCTATACTAATTGCAGGAATGGAATCATTATTCTACTTGCAGAAATGAAAATGTTATTTATCCAAATGTAAAGGCTAACCCTAGTTGCAAGAATGTAAAGGTTATGCTATTTGCAGAAATGGAAACACTACTTTACTTGTAGAATTTAAACTATGTGCTACCTGAAATAATGTGAACATTAGTCTAACTGTAGAATGTGAAAAGTTGCTTTGAAAAGGAAATTAACTTATGCAATAACAATGCATGTAATTGAAACCCTAAAGAATCATAAATTCAAGAAACATGCATAATATACTTTGCATTGATAAATCACCCATATTCAACGTGTTCAAAGAAACTTATCTTTAGTGACAAATTTCATAGGCATTTCATAAGAAAATCATCATTGTTCTTCAAATTCGGAAATTTATCCTCCAACCCGAATTGCAAAATTGTGTTGCAATGAAGAAAAGAAAAGTCTCAAGTGGTCTTTGGTCCTCCTTAATCATGGATTCAGATTCTAGGAGTCATTATTCAATCCAAAGAGATTAAAATAAAACTTCTGGAGCAAATATGGTCAAGTTTATACGATGCTATAAAGTGGTACATGATTGCTACAAGATGTTATAGAATTGCCTTGTTTTGCTACCAGATTGGATATGTGAACATCCTGAGAGTAGAAAACATGTCCTAAAGGTGGGAAAGGGTAGATGAAGATATATGAGGGTTTTATGAAGCCTTTTCCAAGCATAGAACCTTTTAGAGGCCCATCTTGCACAAAATCAAATGCACACGAAAATGATCTAGAAATGTAGTTTTGGTGGAAGAGTTTTGAGGACACTTTGAGATGAAGTAGGGGAGGTTGATGATGATAGGAAGAATGTAATATGAATGTACCAATACTACAAGACATTGGTAGTACCTGAAAACGAAACAATTCATCCTCTTTTCAACTTGAAAAGAATGTGAAATTAATGATCAAATTGTAGAAAAATGAACTAAACCAGAAAGGATGAGTTGGATTTTATGAAACTAAGCGAAAAGAAAGATGATTTTAATTTTATTGCAACAAAAGAAATTATAAATTGTAGCATGCATCTGACCTACATCCATGAAATCTTAAAGAAAAATGTGATTTAACTCCTAAATATGAAAAAATAGAGTATGTAAAAGAGCATTGATCTAAGGTCTAACAATTGCAAAAGAAAATAACCACATATTTTTGGCTTTCTAATTCATATTATTCAACCACTCTTATCATAAGAGAGGTGGTAATTAGACCCACATCAACAATGTGTTCAAGTGAACTTCTACAAAGAAAGAAGAAATATTTCTACGGAAAGTAATGCTTATATAAGGTACACAAAGAGAGACTAGAGCCTCTGGGTTGGGTCCTAACCTAAGGGGATTCCTCCATATGAAATAAACTCATATGTAAGAAAAAAATAAGATTTTCATTGAAATAAAATAAATTTCAAGTACATGATATAAAGTTAATGAAAATGGTAGTCTCAAGCTCCTAGCTCTTAGTAGCTCTTCTCTACTAAAAAAAGTCAAATCATATTGAGCCCTTAGGCTTGTTATTTATACAAATATGGCTGAGGGGAAACCTCCTTGGAAAAAATACTGCTTCCTTACTAAATCTCTAGGAAAGTGGATCTAGTTCCCTTAGATCCTCATAATTACTTGAGTGCATCGACTCCTAATAAATCCTCGAGATGTAAGTGAGTGATTTTAGGGATCAATTCGAGTTGTAGGAGAATAAATGTAGGGTAAAATCCTACTACATCTCCTCTAGGTGCCTCCAACATGCCTCTTTATAGTAAAAGCACTAAAAAATGCTCTATTTCCTGCACATTAGCAACATTAGGCCACAAAATATGACAATCATCCTTTAGTCTCCCTATTAAGAAAATTATAGCCAAAAATATGTTAATTAATGTGAGAAAAGAGGAAATTATAGTCTAGAGGATACCAAAATGGGCCTTATAATATGCCTATTTATGGGGGACATTAGGTCACAGAAGTTGAATAATTTACAGTCTAAAATTGATCCTGCTCCTTATTATGTTTTTCATTTTCTAACTGTTAAGGGACTTTTGAAGAAATTTTTGTGACAATTTTTCACCCTGATCTTAATTTAATTTAATTACATTCTAGAGGGTTAAAACAAGAATCATATGATTCTAATATTTCTAAAATTTGTCGAGGCCGATTGTTAGGATTGTTTTTTGGTTGTGTGGGAAATTGAGGTGGTACTAGTGGCAAAGTGTTCAAAGGTAATTGAAATTGTGATTGGGATGGTTGTAACAATGTTGGCGGTTATGAATGATATAACTCCCCTAGAGATTGATTATTTGGCCTGGAAGTGTGTTGCCAATTTTGAGACCATATTGTCCCTTGAGTGACCTGATTCTTCCATTGGGAAGGGTATTGTGTTTTTTTCCAAGGAAATATCAAGTATTATTGGTTTTTTCATACATACCCAAGGTATGGTTGATTTGGCCAGGACGGTGCTAGGTATTGTCGACTTTTCCATGATGCTCGAGGATATTGTTGATTCTACCAAGCTAGTCCAAGATACTGTTGTTAACTATATTGACCAAAAAAGAACATAAGAGTGTCGTTGAGCGAGTAAGTACATTGGTTCAAGTTCTTCCTCAAATTCCTTATAAATATATTCTTTTCTCAACAATAATGGGAAATGATTAGTTACATGTTCCTTTGCAAAGATATAATAGACTTCAATCACATCTAGTGGAAATTCGTCGCGGGCTTCTTTTCGACAACAATAGTGACAAAATGTTAACAAAGTTTTTCTGCCCATGCTTATTTTGTATTCACGTGAAAAACATCCAACTAAATATTCAAAGTACTTAGGATATCATGCTTGAAATTTTCTAGTAAGTTACCGATTTCTGCCCATGTAACTCCTTCATCAGTAGTACTAATGGTCTTGATCAAATGATCATGTGGTCCCTGCTTATTCCTTTCACTTATTTGGAAGCACATCATACACGATTTAATAATATAATCATATTCTTCCTTAGAAATATCTCCTTGCCTCAATAAATTGAGTGTTTCTAACCATTCATCTTTCATTCCTCTAATAAGGGAAATTCTTAATACTTCCTTAGGAAGGGTAGTGTATGGTGACCTTTTGAGGTTATACTGGAATTTTTCTATATACTCTTCTAAGTTGCATCATCTTTATGGGTGAAAATGTGAATATGGGTAACACTTTTGTGAGAATTAGGGGCGGAAAATTTTTTACCTCCATAGTTCAGCCAAACATTTGTCAAAGTTTAGCCAAACTATTCAGGAGTTCAGCCGAACTTTTGAAATTAGTTCAGCCAAACTTTGTTTGCCATTTACATTGACGGAGTACTGACAGCAATGGAAAATAGCTTTTTTATCGGAGATTGGAAAACTGGCAAACAAAGTTCGGTTGAAATTTTAAAATAGTTTGGCCGAACTATTATTTTATAAATATATTTCCCGCAAACTGTTCTGGGTTTCTTGTTCACATCTGCCTCACACGATCAAATTTGAGTTATGTCCTGCATGAATTGAGTTGATTTGCTGTTGTCCCGCGCGAATTTAGTTTATTTTTTATCGTCTCGCGTGAATTTAGTTGATTTTATGTTGCGCCGCAAGAGTTTTGTTGATTTGCGTCGCGCTGAGGAGGTAAGTTCTGGTAAATTTGTTATTTTCTGTAACTTTTTTTTGTTTTTTTTTTTTATTTGATTTTTTTGTTCGTAAATTTCTTCCATGACGTCTTCAGGGATATTCTTCAGCGTCTTCTGCTACGATTTTCCAGGTATGTATGTTCCAGTGAAAAGAAACTAGCTTTTAATAAAATAACAAATCAGTTATTCATCTCTTTTCTCTGATATTGAATTCTCTTGCTAACTGCCTGAGACCGTCTGACTTACTACTTTGAACTTACTACTACCTTCGACCTTATGAAGCCTGTTCGATCAAAGCCACTACATAGAAGCCCTATCTATACATGCACCCTAAGCCTTCTGCCCTCTGCTCTCCTCTGCCTCCCCTCCTGCTGACTCTGCCTCTGAGCTATGTGTATGAGGTCCTTAATGTGGATTGGTACATAAGTATTGGTCAATATTTGAAATACCTCTCTGTAATTTGTCCCTATCTTTGAGAAATTCCAAGCTTAAGTCGTATGATGCTGAAAGATTAGAGAATAGCCAATACTAGTTATGTAATCTACACTAGTCTATGCGTTATATTTCCTATGTTAACTAGTGTAATGAAGGCAGCTCCTTCTGCCATATATCTACGGTTTCTTTGTTTCTATATTCGGAGCCTTCCATTCGAATATTAGTATAGAAGTTGATCAGTCTTTTCCCAATAGCTAGAAGTTTTTTCGCCTCGGATGTTTGGGCTGGCAGAAGATATGAAACGGGCAGGCCCAAGAAACCACAGGTTGGGATAAGAACCGGATGGGTATTTATGATGATTCCTCAACTTGAATACAACACATGCTATCATATACTGGTATGTATGTTTACTCTATTCAACCATAGGTTTCATACAGCCATATATCCCTGTTATTAGAATCATGGTGTCTATAGTAGTCAGAATATCAATGGGATTAGTACCTCTGCATCATTCTATCTTTGTCACCTACCGAAACAATATGTTTCGTAGACCAACTCATAAGGAAATATGTCTGTCTGTCCTGACCTGGTTTCGCCTCATCTCTGGTCTCACCTACCTGTGATACTGTCTGTAAGCTAGCTACTAACTGGGCCTCTCCTCTGTCTACTAAGGTGAAAACCTTCCTTATGCTCTTTGGGTTTACCAAGGATAGCGATATTTGGGGTGAAGCCCAATTTTTTCACTTCGCAAATGAGAGAAATCAATGGTCTTTCAACATGCTATTATTGGTGTTATTAGAACTGCCGACCTCATTAAGGCTCATTTCTTCTGCTAAGAATTGATTTTTCATATCTCATATTAAAATTAGTTAAATTAAATTTACTCAGAATTTAAGCCTCTGCAAAAAAATATTTAATATTTCTTATCATAATATTTCTTGAAATTCCTTCATGATATATATGATTTCTCGCCTTCGTTCAATATTAAAGAATAGCCAATTTATTTCTTGATAGCTTAGAGAATAGCCAATACTATTTATGTCATCTACACTAGTCTATGAGTTCTATTCCCTGTGTTAACTAGTGTAATGAGAGCTTCTAGTATCATGCAAGTGGTTACAGTGTATTCAACCTTATGGAATATGTACAACCTTTGTCAGAATAGGTAACAGCTTATGTTAGTTACAGTAATCACAATAATGGGATCAATGGTCTTTCAACATGCTATTATTGGTGTTATTATACCCTTAGACCTCATTAAGGCTCATTGCTTCTGCTAAGAATTGAATATTCATATCTCATATTAAAAGTAGTTAAATTAAATTTACTCAGACTTTGCAAAACATATTTAATATTTCTTATCATAATATTTCTTGAACTTCCTTCATGATATCTATGGTTGCTCACCTTCGTTCAATATTGGGTAAAAGGTCATGGTCCTACCTTAATATCTATTCTAATTCCCTTTCCTAACTTTGATTTTCATTTAATATTTCTTATCATAATATTTCTTGAACTTCCTTCATGATATCTATGGTTGCTCACCTTCATTCAATATTGGTTTAAAGGTCATGGTCTTACCTTAATTTCTATTCTAATTCCTTTTCCTAACTTCCTAAATTTGATTTTCATTTAATATTTCTTATCATAATATTTCTTGAACTTCCTTCATGATATATATGGTTGCTCACCTTCGTTCAATATTGGGTAAAAGTTCATGATATTACCTTAATTTCTATTCTAATTCCCTTTCCTAACTTCCTAACTTTGATTTTCATTTAATATTTCTTATCATAATATTTCTTGAACTTCCTTCGTGATATATATGGTTTCTCACCTTCGTTCAATATTGGGTAAAAGTTCATGGTCTTACTTTAATTTATATTCTAATTCCCTTTCGTAACTTCCTAACTTTGATTTTCATTTAATATTTCTTATCATAGTATTTCTTGAACTTCCTTCATGATATATATATGGTTGCTTACCTTTTTTCAATATTCCAAGTAAAAGGTCATGGTCTTACCTTAATTTCTATTCTAATTCCCTTCCTAACTTTGATTTTCCTTTTGATCTTGGGGATAAACTGAATCATTATATTGGGTAAAAGGTCATGGTCTTACCTTCAAATTTCTATTTTAATTCCCTTTCCTAACTTCCTAACTTTGATTTTCATAAAATACTTCTTTTCATAATATTTCTTGAACTTCCTTCATGATATGTATGGTTGCTCACCTTTTTTCAATATTGGGTAAAAGGTCATGGTCTTACCTTAATTTCTATTCTAATTCCCTTTCCTAACTTCCTAACTTTGATTTTCATTTAATATTTCTTAAATATCATAATATTTCTTGAACTTCCTTCATGATATCTATGGTTTCTCACCTTCATTCAATATTGGGTAAAAGGTCATGGTCTTACCTTAATTTCTATTCTAATTCCCTTTCCTAAATTTGATTTTCCTTTTGACCTTGGAGATAAACCCAATCATTAAATATGATATTCATCCCTTCTAGGGAACTTAGTATGGGTTGCTTAGTGGTTTCGATCCCTTATGATGATTTGAGGTGGTGTTTCAAACATGGGAGTAACTTGTGTTTGCAAGTGATGCTCACGGGCCATGGTTTCTTTTGTGGATTATAGAAGGTTTAGTTCTACCTCCTATGATAAAATTTCTAAAAAACTTACCTTTATTCCTTAAATTCAAACTAGATCTATACTAAGGATTACTCTTTATATGTATTTCTACCATATAAATTCTAAGGATTACTCTTTTATGTATTTCTACCATATAAATTCTAACGATAATTAATCACATATATGTGTTAAAGTAGAATATGAAATAAGCCCTTTTTACACTTGGCTTGGCTCATAGGTACATAGATGTGTGGGTTTGGGAATGTGGTTCACATGAAAATTAATAGGGATGGATTTAGCGGAAACCTTTTATAAGATCAGGACTCAAACAATTGTGATATTTTCCCTTCTTTCCAAGTTAGTCTATCCTTCTAGAAAAATCCATTTTAATGAAGGAGATATATCCATATTGATCCACTAATATTTGTTCACCAAAAACTATTCTATTTTGGACTTTTATATCTCAAAACTATGCTCATTGAATTTATGCATCTATATCTTTAAACTACTTTAAACTATTTTATTACACCATAGGAATCATTTCAAGAAAAACACATTAGCCATAAAAGTTTCTCATTGAAACCAAAAGTGATTTGATACAAAACATAGGTTTTAACCTTATATAGTTAATTGTTTCAAATATATTTTTAATAAATTAAAAAATATTCAATGTAAAACACATGCACACATTAACAAATAATTGTGATTTTTCCCTTCTTTCCAACTTAGTGGACATCCTTCTAGAAAAATCCATTTTAATGAAGCAGATATATCCATAGTGATCCACTGATATTTGTTCACAAACAAATCTTCCATTTTGGACTTTTATATCTCAAAACTATGCTCATTGAATTTATGCATCTATATTTTATTAAACTATAGGAATCATTTCGATATATCTCCCATTTTAATGGGGTGTATCACATTTCGAGAAAAACACATTAGTCATACAAGTTTCCCATTGAAACCAAAAGTGATTTGATACAAAACATAGGTTATAACCTTATATAGTTTAATTGTTTCAAATATATTTTTAATAAAATGAAAAATATTCAATGTAAAACACATAGTATTTAGAAATAAAAGTAGTTTGATAAAAAACATAGGTTTAACCTTATACTATGTTAATTGTTTTGAAAATAGATTCTTAATAAAATGAAAAATATTCAATGTAAAACACATGCATATTAACATATAATTGTGATATTTTCCCTGCTTTCCAACTTAGTCCGTCCTTCTAGAAATATCCCTTTTAATGAAGCAAATATATCCATAGTGATCCACTGATATTTGTTCAGCAACAACTATTCCATTTTGGATTGTTATATCTCAAATCTATGCTCATTGAATTTATGCAGATCTATATCTTTAAACTAATTGAAACAATTTTATTACATCATAAGAATCATTTCTATATATCTCCCATTTTAATGGGGTGTATCACATTTCGCGAAAAAAACACAAATTAGCCATAAAAGTTTTCCATTAAAACCAAAAGTGTTTTGATACAAAACATAGGTTTTAACCTTATATAGGTAAATTTTGTTTCAAACGGATTCTTTTAATTTAAAATGAAAAATATTCAATGTAAAACACATGTGCATTCTTATACACCCTTATGTCTACGTAAAGTAGTTTGAGTGATTCCACGGGTCCTCTACACCCTTCATGGGTATAATTGGGACATGTAGTGTTAACTTCTACAAGTTCTATAGGCAGAGTTTGTAAAGGGCCAAGTAGCCTCTGGATCTCATCTTTTATGAAAGGTGACATATCTAGTAAATTCCCCTAAGTCAATCTCTATAATAGATCTAAATTCAAGTTTTTCATTTTCATATCCATGGTCTCAAACAATGAGAGAGAGAAAATGCCTTTCATATTAAATGTAAAACACACATACAAATTAACATATAATTGTCATATTTTTCCTTTCCAACTTAGTCCATCCTTCTAGAAAAATCCCTTTTAATGAGGCAGATATATCCATAGTGATCCACTGATATTTGTTCATCAACAACTATTCCATTTTGGAATTTTATATCTCAAAACTATGCTCATTGAATTTATGCATCTATATATCTTTAAATTACTTGAAAATATTTTATTACACCATAGGAATAATTCCCATATATATCTCCCATTTTAATGGGTGTATCACATTTCGAGAAAAACACAAATTAGCCATAAATGTTTCCCTTGAAACCAAAAGTGATTTGATACAAAACATAGGTTTTAACCTTATATAGTTTAATTGTTTCAAATAGATTTTTAATAAAATGAAAAAATTATTAAAAATATTTGATCTAAAACATGTATAGTATCTAGAAACAAAAAGTAATTTGATACAAAACATAGGTTTTAACCAAGTATATAGTTTTAAATATTTCAAAAATAGATTCTTAAAAAAATGAAAAATATTGAATGTAAAACACATGCACATTAACATATAATTGTGATATTTTCCCTTCTTTCCAACTTAAGTCCATCCTTCTATAAATATCCCTTTTAATGAAACAAAAATATCCATAGTGATTCACTGATATTTTTTCACCAACAACTATTCCATTTTGGACTTATATATCTCAAAACTATGCTCATTGAATTTATGCATCTATATCTTTAAACTAATTGAAACTATTTTATTTCACCATAGGAATCATTTCGATATGTCTCCCATTTTAATGGGGTGTATCACATTTCAAGAAAGAACACATTAGCCATAAAAGTTTCCCATTGAAACCAAAAGTTCAATTTTCTACAAAACATAGGTTTTAACCTTATATAGGTAATTGTTTCAAATAGATTCTAAATTTAAAATGAAAAATATTCAATGTAAAACACATGCGAATTAACATATATATAATTTTGTGACACTTTCCCTTCTTCCAAACTTAGTGGACATCCTTTTAGAAAAATCTCTTTTAATGAAGCAGATATATCCATAGTGATATGCATAGTGATCCACTGATATATGTTCACAAACAACTATTCCATTTTGGATTTTTATATCTCAAAACTATGCTCATTGAATTTATGCATCTATATTTTTAAACTACTTGAAACTATTTTATTACACCATAAGATTCATTTTGATATATCTCCCATTTTAATGGGGTGTATCACATTTCAAGAAAAACACATTAGCCATAAAATTTTTCCATTGAAACCAAAAGTAATTTGATACAAAACATCTAGATTTTAATTTTATATATAGTTTAATGTTTCAAATAGATTTTTAATAAAATGAAAAATATTCAATGTAAAACACATTCATTAACATATAATTGTGATATTTTCCCTTCTTTCCAACTTAGTGGACATCCTTCTAGAAAAATCCCTTTTAATGAAGCAGATCTATATCCATAGTGGCATTGATATTTGTTCACAAACAACTCTTCCATTTTGGACTTTTATATCTCAAAACTATGCTCATTGAATTTATGCATCTATATTTTATTACACCATAGGAATAATTTTGATATATATATCTCCCATTTTAATTAGGTGCATCACATTTCGAGAAAAAAATATTAAAGCCATAAAAATTTCCCATTGAAACCAAAAGTGATTTGATACAATACATAGGTTTTAACCTTATATAGGTAATTGTTTCAAATAGATTCTAAATTTAAAATGAAAAATATTCAATGTAAAACACATGCATTAACATATATATATATATATATATATATATATATATATATATATATAATTTTGTGACACTTTCCCTTCTTCCAAACTTAGTGGACATCCTTTTAGAAAAATATCTTTTAATGAAGCAGATATATCCATAGTGATATGCATAGTGATCCACTGATATATGTTCACAAACAACTATTCCATTTTGGACTTTTATATCTCAAAACTATGCTCATTGAATTTATGCATCTATATTTTTAAACTACTTGAAACTATTTTATTACACCATAGGATTCATTTTGATATATCTCCCATTTTAATGGGGTGTATCACATTTCGAGAAAAACACATTAGCCATAAAAGTTTTCCATTGAAACCAAAAGTAATTTGATACAAAACATTTAGGTTTTAACCTTATATATAGTTTAATGTTTCAAATAGATTTTTAATAAACTGAAAAATATTCAATGTAAAACACATGCATTAACATATAATTGTGATATTTTTCCTTATTTCCAACTTAGTCTGACATCCTTTTAGAAAAATCCCTTTTAATGAAGAAGATCTATATCCATAGTGACATTGATATTTTTTCACAAACAACTCTTCTATTTTGGACTCTTATATCTCAAAACTATGCTCATTGAATTTATGCATCTATATTTTATTACACCATAGGAATCATTTCGATATATCTCCCATTTTAATGGGGTGCATCACATTTCGAGAAAAACATATTAAAGCCATAAAAGTTTCCCATTGAAACCAAAAGTTATTTGATACAAAACATAGGTTTTGACCTTATATAGGTAATTGTTTCAAATAGTTTCTAAATTTAAAAAGAAAAGATTCAATGTAAAACAAATGCATTCTTATATGCCCTTATGTCTGCGTAAAGTAGTGTGAGTGATTCCACGGGTCCTCTACACCCTTCATAGGGTATAATTGGGACAGGTAGTGTTAACTTCTACAAGTTCTATAGGCAGAGTCTGTAAAGGGCCAGATAGCCTCTGGATCTCATATTTTATGAAAGGTGACATATCTAGTAAATACCCTACAGTCAATCTCTGGAATAAATCTAAATATAAGTTCTTCATTTTAATGTCCAATGTAAAAAAAATCATTCTTATACACCCTTATGTCTACGTAAAGTAGTGTTAGTGATTCCACAGGTCCTCTACACCCTTCATAGGGTATAATTGGGACAAGTAGTGAACTAAATTCTACATGTTCTATAGGTAGAGTCAGTAAAGGGCAAGATAGCCTCTGGATCTCATCTTTTATGAAAGGTGACATATCTAGTAAATGCCCCTACAGTCAATCTATGGAATAGATCTAAATAGAAGTTCTTCATTTTAATATCCATAAAACACAACCACTTTAAGGTAAATTGTGTACATGTGTCATTTCTCCCAAAAACTTTAAGATAAACCACGCACATGTCATTTATCTCATGATCTTGTGTCATTTCTCCCATGCATTTGCAACAAATGTCAATTTAATATATATTTTTATTGAATTTGTTTTTTTTTCAGGGATAAACAAACCATTAAATATGGTTGAAAAATGGAAATTATGCATAGAAGTTTCTTTCTATCTCAATCAAGAGAAAGTAGTGATTACATATGTGATTTCCAATATTGCGACTAGAAAAGTCATCCAAAGGAAAATGAATATACCGGGAGAAATAACAAACAACAAGTTATATTATATTGGATTGATAGAAGGCTTGGGAACAACGATGGAGTATGGATCAAATGGAATTGTATTTTTCACCAATTTTAAACTTGTATGCAACCAGATGAATGGCGTGTACCAAGTTAAGAAGGAGAGGCTAAAAGAACTGCATGGAATAGAAAACAATATTGTTAGCCAATTTCACTCTTTTAGTATAAGGCATTGTACAAATGTGAATAAGATGTCTGCTGATCTATTGCGTGGGGCAATGCCAATTCAGGATTCATCTATCAAAGATGAACTAATAGATGAATTAGAGTTATATGAGGACATGCCAATGCAAGATTCATTTCTCAAAGATGAATTAGTTTTGAGATGCTCTTCTTCAAAAATTCAAGATTCATCTCTCAAAGATGAATTAGTTTTGAGACGCTCTTCTTTAAAAATTCAAAATTCATCTCTCAAAGATGAATTAGTGTTGAAACGCTCTCCTTCAAAATTTATTTATGGACATTGTAACATATCTTGGATATGTGTGTGTTGTGTACTTATAAATGTGTATTTTTTATTGACCATGTGTTTTATTCAATTATATACCAAGTGTGCTCCCACCACACCATGTAAAGCGCGACTTGGTGAACTTCACATTTGCAACAAGTGGTGAACTTCACATTTTTATAAAATTAAAATGTGGGGACTTCAACAATTTTTTGTTTAAATGGAGTTTCACTTCTTTTTTAATGAAAATGTGTTTTTTTCAATTTTATACCAAGTGTGCTCCCACCATGTAAAGCGCAATTTGCTGAACTTATCATTTTTATAATTTTTTTTTTCTTAAATTGAGTTTCGCACATCAATTAGTGCTTTGAAAGTTGTGTTTTACATAATTTGTTTACACTAAATTACATTAATTTTCTGAAATTTATTTTAAATTTATTTTAAATTAGTTATTTAAAAAAATAATTGTAAATGTCCACTGTAGATATATATATCATGGAGGATGAACGACGAAGATCAACAGAATCCCATATCTCTACGAGAGGGGGGGATCAGGGATCGAGAGTTGTTCATGGTATTTAAATATAATCTTAAATCTCCATACATGTGTGTACATATGGAATTGATTTTTTATCAAATTTGTGAGTTAAATTAGTTGTTAATAAGTTTCATTTTTTATTTTTTACGAGCTAATAAGAAGAGAAGGGTCTCTACTCCATCCATGGAGCATGCCCATGGCTCACCCAGTCGTGGTATGGTTTGAACATAATTTAATCAATGAATATGTATGTGTGTATTTATATGTATGCATGTATTTTTCAATTGATAATAAATTTGTATTTTTTTATGAAGCTTCTCTCTCCTCTCGAGAGGTTGGTGGTCGTTTATATCCCCTTAGAGGGCCATCAATAAGTGGTAGCAAGTTGTGTGAGGGTGGTGATATTTATTCCCCCGGAGGCCAATCAACGGCTGGTGGTACTGGTTCTCAGCAGATTTGTTCTGGTTCTCAACAGTTTTAGGGTGGAGAAGATGCTAGCCAACCACGTTGAGGTTGCCATCAATTTCAATATTTTTTCATTCAATTTGTACAAATTTGTTTACATGTGTTTTTTCTAATACAATTTTTTTTATATATATTGATGCAGAGGCTGAAAATGCTCCAAATGTTGGTCAAAATAGATGTAGGGAAGAACGTTACATTCAAGAAGAAGGTTGTCCACCCACCACAACTTATCCGGTCGACATTTCTGATATACCATGGGAAAGAAACATCGTGAAATGCACCTTAGAAAGGTGTGAACAAATTCATGCAAAATTGCAAAGAGATCTCACGGCTTTGACTCTACCTGCTGAGAGTCGACAAAGCTTTGAAATAGTAACACATTCATTGGGCGAACTAGTAAATGTGTACAGAAATCTTGGGCCAACGACTAATACATTTGTAGAAGTCATGAGAAAGAGAAAGGAAATAGTAATGGGTCCTGATAAATGGGAGGATGTAAAACAAAGAGTTACAAAAGAAATGCCGAAGTCAATGTTTAATTTCAAAGAAGGGCCAAAAAGAAAGATGTTGAAGGTGCTATATTTCAAGCACCCCATTATAGCTCACTATTTGTATGATAGGCACCTTGCAGCCTATGGAAGACTCCCATGGAATGACGAGGTTACTGTTTATTTTGCAAAATTGTTTTACGTAGAATGTAACATACCTTAAAATTTTATTTTATTTTTCTATTATTCTGGCTATTAACTCAACCTTTCAACTGTCATGTTTCTCCTTCCCTAAAATATTTATTTATTTAATTTTCCTGGAACGACTATTCTAAATCTCAACTTTCAATTTATTCAATATAGAGAAACAAATTAAAAAGTGATAAAATATTTATTATACTCTTCCAATTTTTTATTCATATTAAAGTTGAAAACGGGGCTTCAACATATATGATCAATACAACTAATTGATCTATATATATTTAATATCACATATTTATTTTATCCCTTACTCTAATTTCCTTTTTATAAACCTTCATACTCACCTCTTTATAAACCTTTAGTGATTTTATTACCACATTCATTCTTAACTTAAATTAATACTTCCCAGGTTACCATACTAAAATCTATACTTTTTCTTGTACCTTAACAAGGTATAGACATATGATATAATCTACGTTAATAAAACTCCTATGGATCTTATGTAAGACTTAAATATATGCATCACTTCATATTGGAAAGTATATTTGATAACACATAACATACGTATTATGAACATAAAAATCTATGTAATAATATTGTTTGGATCTATGTAATAAAAATCTATGTAATAATGTATCGACCGACCCATATTACTATGGTATTCTCGTCGATTGAGACATGTACTCTTTGTCTTAAATGCATTATCCATACTCTTCATTTCGAGTCACATAATCAAATAGTTGTTTATTCCCCCTTACCACGATTCTGAACTCGCATTTATACTCTCATCTGCTATTGTACATATAATGATTAATGGGATTAGGGTTTGTGTCTTATCAATTTGAATGATTTTGATTTATGGGAGAGTTGACGGATGGTCAACACTTGTATTGTCAGATGTGTGTTTATGGTTTGTAACTCATCCCTATTAAATCCGCCGTTTTCATTCTGTTCCACTTCTCCTATCGTTTATTTTCTCTGCTAATTCCGAACCAACATGCCTTCAGCCGAGTATGCAAGCTAGGTTTCTCTGTGGCATTTCTAGACTACAAAATTAACGTCTTCATCCTTACTCTCACAGGTAAGACTTATTTCGTTTACCCTTATCTGCTAAAATGCATTGAAAATTTGTTTTTTTTCTTATATGGTTGTGTATTCGGCTAAATTTCAAATGATTATATTGTGAAATATCTGTTGTTTCTTTGCTTGAAATATTTCTTTACTCGTTAATTATCTGCTCTGGTTTAAATGAAAAGTATGATGGCTTAGCTGGAAATATATTTTTACTGATAAATTCCATGCTAGTTGTGAATATATATTGGGATTTAATTAGCAATAGTATTGCAAAGTTTGGATTCTTCGTATGATTTGTTTCCTGTGTCTATAAAAATTTCATTTGATTAATTTTCCAATGCTTACTTTGTAAATCCCACGGGGTTTTTAATTCATCTCTTTATTTTTGTTTGGTTTGAGGTTTTCCCAGAGAACCCAGACAATATTAATCTCTTTTCCATTTTGATTTCTTTCTGTATGCCTGTATACAATTATACTGATACTAGAGAAGGATTTTGTAAATTTCATTTACGTATCATTCATTTTACTAATTTATTTCGAATTATTATTGGGATGAATGCGTCGTTCATCTTAGAAATTCGACTCAGTTACTTGGATTATCGAATTGTCAAGGACTTCTTCCCAGTTTTTCCCTTTTTGTAAGTATACGACCCTGTAAGTCCATAAATAATTTTCTGATGATTATTATATTTTATATCTCCTCTCTCGGCATTGATATTATTAATATCGGATTCTCATTCATAATGAATGATGTTATTGCAGGGTTTTTTTTTAACTTTGTTTGGTCTCGTTTTATCAGGTAAGAAATTATCTCTGATATGGAGTTTTTATTTTTCTATTTAGTATTGGAGTCATACATATATTCTCGTCTTTTAACCTTTTCCAATATGTTTTCATATACAGGTTGATTCTATGATGGCTTCAATGTGAATATGATTTTTATATTATTCCAAAAAAAATTTGGATTTGGAGTTAAAACGAGATAGGGTTTTTCTCCATAATCTTCTTTAGATGAAATTTGTACATTATTTATATATCATTTTTGGTTTTATTAATGTTGACTCTGTAACCATAGTCAATGATTAAACTTCATAACATGAAATTATTATTTCCTTCCACTGACTCTGTTATTTAAGTCGAATTTCCACTTTGGTTGCTATGAGTATTAAACAATGATTTATACTCATAATTATATATATATCAAATCGTTATTAAATGTTAATCTCTATTTGCATATGTATAATTGTTTCATTTATAATTTGTTCTGTTTGTCTAATGCCTAAAGTAAGGCATTTATGAACATAATTGATTTGTTTTCTTTCCTGTACAAATTCAAAATGTTGCTATATAGATATACATACAGGTTAATGGCAATGGCTATCCACTTTAGTTTCATAAAATTTATTTTTCCTTCTTTGATATATATACATATATATATATATATATATATATATGGATACTATAAGCCATTTATTCTGACTTTTTGGGCGTATATTTAAATTGAAATTTCCGTACTACTATCATCAAGGTAGAAATTTCTCAATAGGGTTAGATTATATATATATATATATATATATATAATTGTATATTAGCTTGCAGAAGTTGTCCTATTATAGCTAGTATGCAAAATTTTATTCTATAACAATCACTTCTCAATTTATTTTACTGATATTTTTATTTTCTCATAACGCAAAAACATACTAATTTCTTTTATTGTCTTACTACACTTAATAGTGTAATACTGTATGATTCCCTGATTTTATTTTATAAGAACTATGTATACTTTTAAATCTTCCCTTGAAGATAGAAATTATAATTTATTTTCTTGTAATCATATAAGTTCTTATTGGAAGTAGTTAAGCAGAGTTTTATGTTTCATACTCTGTCGAATTAATTTTCAGTTTCTTTTTATGCATAATGAACTTTGTATTTCAGAAGAAGATTAAAGTTAAAAAAATACATAGCTTATGGGGATACACATATCTTCATATTTAAACCAATATCGATTTAGAGATTCTGATTGATATTTACCCATAGGTTTTTATTCCTGCAACTATACAGAATTTAGAGAATTATGTCCTTTAATAACATCTGTTAAATGTAATGAGTTTTATACTATTATCAACATAAAATTTAATACCTTCAATCTCAATATCAATTTAAACCTTACTAACACAACTTGTAGCAGAGGTTTATGATTTAAGTGTGCATAACACTTAATTACTATGACCAATCCTCCCAACCTTAGAGTTATTTTGTCTCTAGAACTCACCCCTAAGTTGAGATCCTCTCCCAGAACAGACCAAGCTCAATTTGTTCTAGAGTAGCTTACTTAAGCTATACTCTCCACCGAAGCTTGTTTCTAATTCTGCGTCTAGAATTCCAGGATGCTTTTATTCCTGTTTGCCTAGGCTTCCCTTATTTAGGGACTTTAAAGCTGATTTCTGCTTTTCTAGCTTTTTACCTCATCCAAAATACTTTCCTCATCATTGGGGAAATTTAGATTTTCCCTCAAAAATCTAAATTAGAAATAAATTCTTTCAAGGATTTTTGAAATATTTTGGGGAGAGTCTTAACCTCTTTCCATAACCTCATGGATTAGGCAAGTGATCTCAAAAATCTCATTTGGTCATAGTGCACACAAAATTTTTTATTTATTTTTCATAAACAAATAATTGATTTTATCCACACAATAATTATCCATTGGGGTCCACTCCACTTTGGACTTAAGTCCAAATTTATAACTTGAAAAACATAAAACTAGGGGTGTTACACAAATTTTTTTTCGGAAATGAAATCCAATTACAATGACCTTCCATCTGAATTTTTTGGTCTTGGGAAAGGTCGATTGTGTGACTATAGGGGCACTAGGCATGATGTTGAGTTGCCTTTCCCTGAGCCACCATTGGTGATTCAACCTTTTCGGGTCGAAACTTTGCAGTTTGATATGGGTGCCACTTCTCAAATAAGTCGAGAAGCAAGGGATGCCATCATCAACAATGTTCACAGTGGATTGGGTGGAGTCGATGTTTGTCTAAATCGACAAAGAGCACTTGAGAATGCACACACAAATTTCATGTATTTTACATATGAAGAGATTGACAACAGGAGTGTTGAAGATCTTATAATATATGCAAATAATTGTTGCAATGGTTGGCAAGACCGAATTCTTCATGAGGAAGAGGGCACGGGAATAGTATGTGTTAATTGTTAGGGTTCAATTATTTTAACACATACATGTACAATTTGTAATAAATACATGTGTATGTATATGTATACATTTATTTGTATGTATATTAATCTAACAAAAATGTATCATTATATATTAAAACACCATTTGCAGTTGTCATGCATGATGAATGACGAAAATGTTAATATCACGTTCAGGGCCTCTGGTTCAAACAATCAAGATGGGTCTCACCATCAAGATATGTTGACAAATGTTATTGTTTTTAAGTGATATTTTTAAAATAAATAATTGTGCACATATATATATGTACATATATAATAATAAAATGTTTTAACAGATTCCTATTCCGTCCGATGTTTTTGGATGGTGGTACCTTCTTCTTCCTTGGGAGATGTAACTTCTACTTCCTTAGGAGATGTGCCAGATCCACATCAAGTATGGACAATTTTTCACTTTTAAAATTTATGTTTAAGTTATATATATTCCACCTCAAAAATTTCCATTAAAAATTGAGATATATATCTATATCTTGAGTTATTTTAAATTTTTTGAATTTTAGATTTTTGGATATTTTCTTTTGGAGCCTCTCTTAGGAGATGTCCCAAATTCACCTATAGAAGTATTCAATTTTTCACTTTTAAATATATATATATATATGATTTTATAAAAGTTATAATTTATAAATTAAAGTTTAAAAGTTTTATTATAAATTGAGATCTTGATCTTGAGTTATTTTATACTTTTAAAATTTTGAATTTTAGGTTTCTATAGAAGATTTCTTTAATCCATGGACTCTAGCGACGGAGATAGGAACATCCACACCATTTCAACCATTTGAACAAGTTGTCTAACTTTTTTTTTAATATTATTGAAAATAAGTTTATATATACATGCATTTTCATTTGAAAATTTTTAATATATACATACATGTATATTGTACAGCTTACTATTGGAGATGTTCCCATGGGAGAAGTTGTAGTAGGCGAGCAACAAATGGAGAGGGGACCTCATGAGGTATTGCATGATTTTTTTTTTATATTTTGTTTTTTACATCAAGTTCTATATATTTTCACTCATTTTTAAAACATCAAATTTTAATTTTTGTACGTGCATTGTGTACAGGTTCCCCATGCTTCGCAAAATAGCGCGCGGATTGAGACTCTGCTAGGAAAGACACTACATCCATTTGTATTTGATGGACATGATTTGTAGATTTGATTGAGATTTCTAGTCTTAAATTTACTTTTTTATATATTATCTAGATGCACAGTCATATATATATATATATAACTCGATACTTGATACTTGTGAGATCTACAATTTTTGGACATATTTTATTGTGTTAATATAATTTGTTTTTTTTTTAAGTTAAGTTTTGAATGGTTGAAGTACTTTTGGCATGTGAATGTGAATTAATGTTGTTATATAATTTGTTTGGTTTTTAAAACTTAAGTTTTGGATAGTTGAACTACTAGTAATGTTGTCATCTATAAATTAATGTTTTGCTTTTGAACTACATTTGGCATGTTATGTAATGATGTGTTATAATTTGTTTTGTTTTTAAAACTTAAGTTTTGGATGGTTGAAGTACATTTGGCATGTGAAGTAATGTTGTGATCTATAATTTTTTGTTAAATTAAAGGTTAAGTTTTGGATGGTTTCAATCTACATTTGGCATGAGATATAATGTTAAATGTTTTTATTGGATAGTTGAACTATAATTGGCATGGAATGTGAAGTAATGTTGTGATATAATCAAAATGTTTTTAAAACTCAAGTTTTGAATGGTTTCAATCTACATTTTGCATGTGATATAATGTTAAATGTTTAATGTTTTTATTGGATAGTTGAACTACAATTGGCATGGCATGTGAAGTAATGTTGTGATATAATCAAAAAGTTTTTAAAACTCAAGTTTTGGATGGTTGAAGTACATTTGGCATGTGAAGTAATGTTGTGATCTATAATTTTTTGTTAAATTAAAGGTTAAGTTTTGAATGGTTTCAATCTACATTTGGCATGTGATATAATGTTAAATGTTTTTATTGGATAGTTGAACTATAATTGGCATGGCATGTGAAGTAATGTTGTGATATATAATCAAAAAAAATTTAAAACTTAAGTTTTGGATGGTTTCAATATACATTTGGCATGTGATATAATGTTAAATGCTTTTATTGGATAGTTGAACTACAATTGGCATGGCATGTGAAGTAATGTTGTGATATAATCAAAAAGTTTTTAAAACTCAAGTTTTGGATGGTTGAAGTACAGTTGGCATGTGAAGTAATGTTGTGATCTATAATTTTTTGTTAAATTAAAGGTTAAGTTTTGGATGGTTTCAATCTACATTTGGCATGTGATATAATGTTAAATGTTTTTATTAGATAGTTGAACTATAATTGGCATGTCATGTGAAGTAATGTTGCACGATATATAATCAAAAAAATTTTAAAACTTAAGTTTTGGATGGTTTCAATCTACATTTGGCATGTGATATAATGTTAAATGTTTTTATTGGATAGTTGAACTACAATTGGCATGGCATGTGAAGTAATGTTGTGATATAATAAAAAAGTTTTTAAAACTCAAGTTTTGGATGGTTGAAGTACATTTGGCATGTGAAGTAATGTTGTGATCTATAATTTTTTGTTAAATTAAAAGTTAAGTTTTGGATGGTTGATCTACATTTGGCATGTGATATAATGTTAAATTTTTTTATTGGATAGTTGAACTACAATTGGCATGACATGTGAAGTAATGTTTTGATATAATCAAAAAGTTTTTAAAACTCAAGTTTTGGATGGTTGAAGTACATTTGGCATCTTAAGATTGCTTTTGATCTCTACATACTCTTCTCTTGTTTGAGTGAAAAAATTTCCAATGGGAAGAACATAGCTTTTCAATGCAACTAACCATATCAATTGAGCTCTAATTGAAAAAAGAGTAAAGAAAAGTTAACATGCCACAAAACATGTTAGCAAAATAACATTCGTGGTTGTCATTTTTGTTGGAATAGCTAAATCATATTTTAAGGATTCTCCATCGAAAAAAAATTTCAATGAAGAGAATCCTTAATATGATTTAGTTATTCCAATAAAAATAACAACCAAGGATGTTATTTTGTTGGCTTTTTGGTTTTTTTTACTTTTTTTTCAAATAGAGCTCAATTGATATGGTTAGTTGGATTGAAAAGCTATGTTCTTTTCATTGGAAATTTTTTTCACTCAAACAATAGTATGTAGTATGTAGAGATAAAAAACAATCTTAAGATTACTTTTAAGTACGATCAAGTGTTCTTGAAACATTTTCCCACATGATGATACCTTCATTGACCTATGAACTAAAGTAGTTCATGGGCTATATGTTCTGCCTCTTTCCCATATAAATCCCTTTAATTTTGATTGCAAATATAAGAAGTAGATATATGTTTTTTGAATTGGGGTCAATGTCATTAATGCACTCAACTAGGTAGCCTTGTTGATTTATAAATTGGTAAATTGATGACATTCAGTTAATTGCATTCTAGAACATATATATTCAGTGCGTGAAACATTTTTCATCAATGCACATGGGAAAACTACTTGAACAATTAATTGCATTCTAGAACATATATATATATCCAATACGTGCACAACATTTTTCATCAATGCACATAGAACATATCCGACCATTGGACAGACAAATTTTGTACTAGATTTTCAATCAGGAATAGAGATGTGGGTCAAATCCCACCAAAAGTCAGAGAAGTGGTCCGAGTCTATTGTCTGAAAGGAATATTCATACAAAATTATATTGTGGATGATTTATTTACACTATGGATACTTTTTACCAAGAAATACCACAAGAAAAACTAGGCATGCATTCAGTTCGTGTATATATCTAGTACGTGCAACATTTTTCATCAATGCACATAGAAAAAATACTTTCAATTAATTGCATTCTAGAACATATATATTGAGTACGTGAAACATTTTTCATCAATGCACATAGTAAAACTTCTAGAACAGTTAATTGCATTTTAGAACATATATATATATATATATATATATATATACATATATATATATATATATATATATATCCAATAATGTGCAACATTTTTCATCAATGCATGTATAGAAAAGCTACTTTCAGTTGATACTAGAGTGTGCATGTACCAAAACAATTTGTACATGTGCAAACACTTGCACAGATAACATAACAAGGCAGCTCAATTTTTAATTCAGTACTATAAGTTCTAAAACATATAATCCAAAGAGAATAAATTGTTGGACAGTTCAATCAAAAAAATTCCAATGGAATGCCATCTTCAATAATCCGTTCATGATCGGATTTTGACATTTTCCATTTCTTAATTTTCATTTTTTTCTTTGATTGAACCTCTATCAACTTTATGCATGCTGCACACACCAAGTGACTATATTGACAACTTATGAAATCAGGTTCATAGTCTTCAAAGTAAACAAAATCCCCACTTTGATTAGTTTGTCTGAAAAAATAACCTTTCAGTATAATAGATCCTCTTTCATATGGAAATACATGATCATTATAGTCTTCTAATAATTTCTTTTTTCATTCAGTGCAATGCATGAAATAATACTTCACATTTTCATCATTTTCAATAGGTGCAATTACAGCAAAAACATCTTCTGCACAATAAAACAAACTTAACAAAATTATACATATTTAAATTTATTTATAAATCTTTATCATTAGTAAGAAATTCAAATGTTACCTTCTCTAACAAGATCAGAAACTCGATCACAATTAGATGACATTGTAGTCTCCTTTGATTACATTTCTTCAAACATTGTAATGGACATTTTTCCCTTTGTATTCAGCTCTCTATGTTTCCAATCTTTTACATACATTTTTTTTTCACAAACGTCATTAGATTGTGTGTTGTCTATGTAAACATGAAAAGAACAAGATTATTTTCTTTTATCGAATGGAAACATATTTCTGGACAACTTTGTTTTAGTTGAATGCAATTTTTGAGTCCCTTTTATTGTTTCAACGTCATTTCCAATTGATCTATCTATGTTTTCAATCTCAATATGCCAAAAAAAACTTTATATGAAAATTTAAAGTAGAATGTAAATATGATATCAAAATACAATAAAATATAATCATTGTGATAAATGTACACTGTTTAAAATTAGATATCCAATAAAAATTAAATTGAATGTACCTTCGCACTTCCCTTGATCAGTTAGTCTCATGGCTTAGAGCAGTGATGCACCATTGAACAACTTCTTTTGCATCCACAAGTTGGCTTGCAGAGCAGTTCATTTGATATCTTCGAAGTGATCATTTTATGCATGCCCCTGCGCCACCATGTTCTCATTTTCCATGGCCAGTCTCAAAGAAATTACAACAATGTTTAATGTAGGTTTTCTTATGAAGATAACACAACCAAAAGAATGATCGTGTAGATTTGAATTAACCTGCGCATCCATCTAACCATATCCAATGTTCATTGAATTTTATTCCATGATTTTTCAAGGAATCATAATTTTTTCCAAAACAATGTTGTACAAAATATGTATCATGTGTACGATCGTCACTGATATATAAGTGATATTCTTTAATAATATGTTGATTTTCACTAGTGCTTTCTATATGATCGACGTTTTGTTCAGCATTTCTATATAGAATATGAACGAGCATGGACACTTGGTTAGAATGATAGTATTCACTCTGAATTTCTTTTTGTGGAACAAATGTGTAGTTTTCTGCAAAATCAATTACTGACAAAATGGGCCCTGGTGGAAAAACTTCACGGGATTTTTGAATTGCAAGTCTTACCATCGAGCTCTATGGGAATGCTTGGTGTATTTGTAAATTTCTACCTCAAACTTTCTTAAAACGTCTATCACAAAAATTTCTTCTTCTCGTAATTCAATTATTTTAACACTATTTTCACCTTGAATCAATGTATGGATATATTCATATCTCTTCGTTTCACTTTCATGTTGGACAATTATCGATCATTTATATCAGTACAATATTTGTTTTGAAATTTAGTCAAAATTCTACAATGATCACATTTTTTACCACAAACACATTTATTTTTGTAAAATAGTTCATCGCTTTCTCTTTTACATAGAATTTGAGATATGAAATCATGGATAGTGGAAGGAGGAGGTGAATCCTTCCAAAATGTTCTACCAAAATCAAGGAACGTGTCATAATATAACTCAAATTCCACATGATAACGACAACAAAAAGTGTCGTGTACGGTGATAGGTTTTACATATGATGGTTTTTGTTGAACAAAAGCATTGATTGAAACATGAGTTTCACGATTCTCTTCCTTGGAATTGTTGAACAACTCTATCTGAGTGGTTTCCAAGAAATGTTTTTCATGTTCTTCGTACTGATTTCATGCTATTCTTCTTCGCATCACATGCCTTGCAGTTGGCGAAACACATGAATTGTTCTTCCAATATTCATATATTATTATTTTAACATTTTTTCCAAGTCTATATTTGTATGGTTGCCTAAAAATAGCTCTCCAACAAGCGAGTTCATCATTTACATCTATTTGCAACCGAAATTTTCGATGTTTGTGTAACATTTTTCGCGAGGTTCCTGATGCTCATGTCATAGATTTTACCAAATATTATTTTTATTACTTGATGAAACCACTGTAATATGTATTTCTCTATGTACAACTGAAATATTTTTCTGTCTAGATATTATAGCACTATTTATATTTTGTATCACATTTTCCTTCATTTTTTAATCTTTGGTTGATTTTCGAATACCTAATAAAGTCGTAGCTTCTTTTAATTTCCTTAATGATAGGAGACCTTTCAAAATTTGGGCTTGAACAATCACCTTTTCCTTTATGAAATACTTATAAAAAATGTGGTTAACACAATATTGTATATAATGGTTAGCTTTTTTATCTCCATATGTGTGAGTGTCAACATTTTCTGACATCTCATCATCGACATTGATTTCATCTGTACATATTCGAATGAATAGTACATAATAGGTTTACATATTCAATAAATAGCTAAATTAATAAATATATATATCATTTCAATAATACGTGCATGTTTTCAACATATATATATATATATATATATATATATATATATATATATATATATATATATATATATATATTATATATATATATATATATATATATATATATATATATATATATGTGTGTGTATGTTGTTTTTATTACATACCTTGTGATTCAATTTCTTCACCTGAATTTCTTTCAACAGTTTCACCATCTTCAATCATTGGTTCAATATCTCTTTCACATTATCTTTCAAAATTTTGTATCTCATCGTCAATGTTTTAAGGAATATCTCTCTCTGTTTACATTGCAAAATATTTTTCAAATTAGTTCATCAAATAACAATTAAGCTTCACATTTTACACTAGGAAAATTTAAACATATCAAAATCATAATATTTACATTTACATACCTGCTTCAACTTCTAGTTGAGGTTGATTTTCCCCTTCAATATTTGAGAGTGCTTCTATATTTCTTTTGTGAGATTGTCTCGTCTCTTCTCTACGTTCCTCAGGGTCTCTTTTTCGATCATATTTTCTCATAAAATTCCTTTGATTTCCCATTATAATATAGTATGAAGTTCAAAATATTTACTTAAAAAATTTAGACAAAAACTCAATTAAAAAAACATCACAAAAGATTTAATTTAAAAAAAAACTCATTTTAAAAGTTTTGCAAAAAATACATACTCCAATCCAAAACACTTTAAAAATTTCGAGAAAAAAATATCTTATAAAAATGAGACGAAGCTCAAAATATTTCCTTCTAAGTCCTACAAAAAATTTCATATAAAAGTTAGACAAAAACTCATTTTAAAAAATCATTATAAAATATTTATTTCAACCCAAAACATGTGCTTTAAAAAAATGTCACTTCAAAAAATGCCTTCAGAAAATGTCCATTGAAAATTAATTCCAACTTCATAAAAAACACCACTTTAAAAAATACTTCAAAAAAATCACTTTAAAAAAATACTTCCAAAAATTGTCAAAAAAATTTCCTTTCAAAACTAAGCCCAAATCCATACCTTCAAAAATAATGAAAATTAAGACCAAATCCATACTTAAAAAAAAAATGAAGCCCAAAAAACATCCAAAAAACGGTATCACATACCTCCAAGAAATGTCCTTTGAATGTACCTCCAAGAAAAGTATTCAAAAATGTTCCTTGAATGTACCTCCAAGAAAATTATTTAAACCCAAAACAATTCTTTTCAAAGTCAGATCAAATGTATGAAAATATGTGAAAATAATGAATGACTCCAAGAAATGTCCTTTGAATGTACCTCCAAGAAAAGTCCTTACACCCAAAACAATTCTTTGCAAAATCATATCAAGACCTTTGCAAAATCAAACCAAATGACATATTTAATATTTTTTTTTTAAACTTAGATTTTACTTTTTATATACACCTAGACAAAAATGTTAAGAAGTGTTGTAGATGCAAAAAAGAAAAGACTGTGTAAGCAGAGAGAAAAAGGAACATTGGGTGTTTAGCAGCAAGCGTTATGTGTATAGCAACAATAGAAGACTATGTGTAACAACAAATGTATGTTGTGTCTCTAACAAAAAATGAATGTTGTATGTGTAACAAAAAATGACGCTGTGTCTGTATCATCAACTGAATGATGTGTGTGAAACAACAAATGAATGTTGTGTGTATAACAACAAATGAAGCTGTGTGTGTAACAGCTGTATGTTGTGTGTGTAACAACAAATGAAGTTGTATGTGTAACAACAAGTGAAGCTATGGATGTAATAACAAAGGGAATATGTGTGTGTAACAACAAATGAGAACACAACAAAGGAGTGATGTGTGTGTAACAACAAAGGAGCATTGTGTGTGTGTAACAACATTGTTTAGAATTTTTTTTTGTAAATCCAGAACAACAGTTTTGATGCTTTGTAACAACAGGAAATTTTGAATGATAAACGATGAATTTTCTTCCCACTATGTGTGTGATTTTGCACAGTATTTGTTTTGATTGTTCTCTCTGTGTTAGAAGAGGAATTTTTTTTCCTCTCTGTACTGTTCTTCAGGAA
Organism: Pinus albicaulis; assembly: GCA_034641835.2. Classification (NCBI taxonomy): domain Eukaryota; kingdom Viridiplantae; phylum Streptophyta; class Pinopsida; order Pinales; family Pinaceae; genus Pinus; species Pinus albicaulis. The sequence goes on from CM076575.1 coordinate 1,956,082,772, forward strand.
TTATTAGAAAATCCAACATGGTATCAGAGCTGGTCCAGGCTCTCAGTAGTTGCTGAAGAAGCTGTAGGAAAAGGAAGGACAAGTTTGTTGAAGTTTTCTCTAGGAGAGTGAAGGTTTAGCAAAGTCAAGTATTTATCAAAACAGAGTTTATCTCTCCATCAGTGAGAAAGTTTTTTTAGAAAAACATAGTCAAGTTTTAACATAGTTTTGTAAAGCTAGCTATGGTTGGAGCCAGCACAAGCAAGAGTATGAGAAATATTCAACTCCCACAGTTCAATGGGAAGAACTATGACTATTGGGCAATCACAATGATAGCCCTATTTGCCTCTCAAGATTTCTGGGAGCTAGTTAAAGATGGATTTGAAGAACCAGTAGATGAACAAGAATTTTATGCTTTGACCTAGGCAGAGAAGGATTTACTAAAGAGTAATACGAAGAAGGACTCAAAATCCCTCTTCTATCTCTATCAAGCACTACATGAAAGCATGTTTCGAAGAATTTCAGTAGCAAAGAAGTCCAAGGATGCATGGGATACCCTCTAGACAGTGTATCAAAGAATGGAAAAGGTAAAAAAATCAAAGCTTCAACTAATGAGAACATATTTTGAAGTCATTTGCATGGAGTTTGATACAATAGACTCATTCTTCACAGTGTTGATTGGGTTGGTTACCCAAATGAGATCTCATGGGGAGGTAGTAAAAGAAAGAAGAATAGTGGAGAAAGTATTGAGGAGCTTACCCTCAAGATTTGATGTGATAGTAACAACAATTGAAGAGACAAAATATCTCTCAAAGTTTACTGTTGATGAAATTCATGCATCATTGATGACACATGAACAAAGATTGGGGAGAATAACAAGCTCATATTTGAAGCATGCCTTCAAAACCAAAATGTCCTTTGGAAGAGTAAAAGTTCAAAGCAGATCAAAATACAGAAGAAAAGGAAGAGGTAGAAGCTAGAACTGAGGAGGAAGAAACAACCCTACAAATAAAAATGTAAGGGGCAGCAATCAAATTCATAATCAAAGCCAAGGCATCAGCCAACAAGGTGGAAAAAATCAAGCACATGGACAAAGGTATGATAAATCCCAAGTCCAATGTCATAACTGTAAGAAGTATGTCCATTATGCCAATGAATGTAGGAAGAAACATAGTGACATGGGTAGTAGACCCAATGCTAATTTTACTAAAGATAATCTCAATCAAGAATATTAGTTTTTAGCATGTACTTTGGCTGAAGAGAGAAATGAAGGTATATGGTTTCTAGATTCAGGATGTAGCAACCATATGACTAGAAACATTTCTATGTTTTCCATGTTAGATGAAAATTTGAAGTCTCAAGTAACATTGGGGACAGACAGTAAAGACTTTGTCATGGGAAAATGCAGAGTAAGTGTTTTGACAAGGAAAGGAGAAAAGAAATCCATATCATATGTTTAATATGTGCCTCGTATGAAGTGTAATCTTTTGAGCATTGGACATCTCATATAGAAAGGCTACAATTTATTCTTTGAAGATGATGTATGCACCATCATGGATAAACCACCAAGAAAGCAATGCATTGCACAAGTAAAGATGATAAGAAACAGAATGTTTCCTCTCAAGATGAGAGCATATTTGAAGAAAGGAGCTGCAATGGTAGTAGTGACACAAGAGAAATTCCAAAGAGAAGCAAAGCATGAAAACTGGTTATGGCATTTGATATTTAGACATCTCAACTTTGGAGGATTGAATTTGTTGCATAGAAAAGGAATGGTAAAGGGATTACCATTTATTGAGAACTGCACAGCCTATGTGAAGGATGCATCTTGGGCAAACAACACAGAGAAAGCTTTCCATCAGGAAAGAGCATAAGGGCAAAGGTGGCCTTAGAAATAGTCCATTTAGATTTGTGTGGATCAATGAAAACATCATCATTAGTAGGTAGCCATTATATGCTGACCTTTATTGATGATTACACAAGAAAAACATGGGTATACTTCTTGAAGTTGAAGAGTGAAGTGTTTGAGAAATTCTGCCACTTCAAAGCTCTTGTATAGAATCAAAGTGGGAAACATATTAAACTCCTTAGAGTAGAGGGAGGAGGAGAATATATCTCCAAGGATTTTTTGCATTTTTGTAGAGAAAATGGGATACACAAGCAATTTATAGCAAGGTATACACCTCAGTAAAATGGAGTTGCTGAAAGGAAAATTAGAACCATCATGGAGATGGTAAGAAGCATGCTGAAGGAAAAACATTTGCAAATGAATATTGGACTGAAGTTCTACATTGTGCAGCATATGTCTTGAATAGATTCCCAACAAAGAGTGTAATGAACAGAGTTTCGAAAGAAGCGTGGAGTGGCATGAAACAAAATGTCACCCACATGAGAGTATTCGGTTGTGTGGCTTATGCACACATTCGAGATCAGCTGAGAAAGAAGTTGAACAGTAAGGGGGTGAAGTGCATATTTGTTGGATATAATGAATAATTCAAGACATAGAGATTGTATAACCCATCTAGCAAGAATTTTATGATAATCAGAGATGTGTAGTCTATTGAAGAAAAATCTTGGGATGGAAGCATTGAGAAAATAATGAATGTAAAAAGTTGTTTGTCTAATGATGAAGATGAGAAAGAAATGGCTGAAATACATCCTTCATTAGCAGCACCACCTCCACCAACACAAGGACAACAATGGACACCACAAGCAGGTATGAGAAAACCCTTGAGAAGTGATGACATTGCTTCTTCAAGTACATCACAAGGAGCAGATTTGAGTGCTTCTAGAAGCACAAGTTCAACAAGTGAAAGAAGAATCAGATTTAGAAGTCTAAATGAAATTTATGAGCAAGAAAAAGGTATGAAATCTTTATTTGCATTATATTGTCGTGTAGAATATCTTATTCATTTTGAAGAAGTTGTGAAAGATAAAAAATGGATAGATGCTATGGATGAACAGATAAATGCAATAGAGAAAAATAAGACATGGGAACTAGTTGATCTCCCAAAAGGCAGAGAAGTAATTGGAGTGAAATGGGTTTATAAAACCAAAAGAAATTTTGAAGATAAGATTGAAAGGCACAAGGCCAGACTTGTTGTCAAAGGCTAAAAGCAACAACATGAAAGAGATTATGAGGAAACTTTTGCACCAGTTGCAAGAATGGAAATAGTAAGAGCAGTGTTGTCCACAGTAACACAACAGAAGTGGAAAGTTTACAAAATGGATGTGAAATCAGCATTCCTGAATGGAGTATTGATGGAAAAGGTTTATGTTGAACAACCTCTGGGCTATGAGAAAGAAGGCCAAGAGCACAAGGTATGGAGATTGAAGAAGGTTCTGTATGGGTTGAAACAAGCACCAAGAGAATGGTACAGTAGGATATTTTAACAAAACCATTAGGGCATACAAGTTTTAACGATCTCAGAAAATGTCTTGGTATGCAAGAGAAAAATAGTTGTAATTAAGGGGGAGTGTTGGAAATTAATTCTAACTACAAACCTAAGTAGCAGGACAACAAGATTTAATTTTGATTTGAAACTGAAGGATGTAAGCAACATAGATTTATTGTTTTGGTTTGCACTCAATCATGCATTAAATTTCTGGGTTTGAATCCCTGCATAAGAAACCTGGGAGGAGCCCTCTTCCAATCAACAAAATCGTGGTCTACACCACGTTACCTCCCGCCTTAACACTATTCACCTAACTGCATTTAAAAGTCATGAAAAAGTTAAAATTTTGGTTTTAATGCTTTACGTCAGATAGTTTTATTTAATAATGTTTTTATAAACTTAGGTTTTCATTTTTATATACATATAGATAGAAATGTTAAATAGTGTTGTAGATGCAAAAACAAAAAACAAAAAAGACTGTGTAAGCAGAGAGAAAAAGGAACGCTATGTGTGTACCAGTAAGCGCCGTGTGTGTAGCAGCAACAAAAGACTGTGTGTAATAGCAAATGAATGTTGTATTTGTAACAAAAAATGAAGCTGTGTTTGTAATGGCAAGTGAATGTTGTGTGTATAACAACAAATGAATGTTGTGTTTGTAACAAGAAATGAAGTTGTGTGTGTAACAGATGAATGTTGTGTGTGTAACAACAAGTGAAGATGTGAGCATAACAACAAATGGAAGTTGTGTGTGTAACAGAAAATGAAAAGAAAACAAATGAGTGCTGTGTGTGTAACAACAAAGAAGCATTGTGTGTGTGTAACAGCATAGTGAAGAATTTTTTAAAGTAAATCAAGAACAACAATTCTGATGCTTTGTACCAACAGGAAATTTTGAATGATAAACAATGAATTTTCTTCCCACTGTGTTTGTGATTTTGCAGAGTATTTGTTTTTATTTTTCTCTCGATGTTAGAAGAGGAATTTTTGTATCCTCTCTATACTATTGTTGAGGAATTATCAAAAAATCCAACATTACACGAAGTATGGTTTTCCGATGGATAATTTTATTGGTGAGAGTCTCGAAAGGAAGACCATGTCGTTGTGGAGAAGATGTGTCTATTTTCATTCACAGAAATGTCACACTCACCCTTCACCATGTTTTTGATGTTTTTATCTTTATCATTAATGCCATGAAAATGCGCTATGGATGGCATCGGGTGGTTTTCCCTTGGCGTTTTTGTAGGTTTCTCCAAGTCACGAACACCCTGAGCCTAGCAACTGGTAAGATTAGGCTCTCGATATAATTATAAATTATACAATTTTTTTTTTTTAAGTCTTCTATATTGCTTTACCCCTATTAAATATTGGATAAGATGCTAACCCTTGAGATCTTCGAGTTGTTTTTATTTTTTGTAGGTTTCCTCACTAATTTACTCCAGGTAAAACCATGTTACATATTTGATATCCTGCGTAATTCACTACTGGTTCAAGGGTATAAAATAATGGCTTTCAGAGTTTCTTTAGCCTCTAAACTTCCTTGTTTTGGATCTCAGTTCACCATGTGGTTTCAAGGAACAAAGTCTTTGGCTTGGTGCCAGCTCTAAAATGCTGGTGCTTGTGGCATACGGATCGACACGTACTCTCTTTGTCTAAGTCTTTCTATATCTTTTATGGTTAAAATTTCACTCTACAAGTAACCGAGGATCGTAGGCTCTTGATACCTTGACGTAGGCAATTGTCCAAAGTGTTTAGTGGTATTCAGTTAACTGCTCCATTTTTCTTTTCATGAGACAAGTCATGTGTATAGATTAATTTCATGCCTCTACCAATTATTTTCCTTTTATCATTCCCTAATTTATTTCTACCGCTATATTTCCTTATTTCTACAAAAATAGTTTTTTCTCAATAATTTTATAGTTTGTGACTAAGTTTTCTTTTCTTTTCTTTTTAATTCACTCCCTTTTTCTTACATTTCAGATGTTTTTCCATGTAATGTGACAGATACATGTATGTATACCAGTACCATCCACTCATTTGTCTACCCTAGCTGTAATTAATAGAAATACTTGCCTGATACTCCTCGTTCTAGTCCAAGTCATTGATTCTCCAGGTTTCTAGGTCAATTCGTTCTATCTATCTTAGTGATGGGATTTATGTCACCCTTCACTGGAAAATGTTGGAATTTCTGAGAATTCCAGAACAACAAAAGGAGAGAGTAAACTCCCCTCTTCAACACAGAGAAATATAAAATTCTTGACAGGAGACAGAGTTTCAACTCTGAAAACAAACTTCTATTTCTTCAAAAAAAACTGTTACAAATACTTCCTCTACATAGAGGGATACAAAATAGTGACTGTTGGAGACGCAGTGCACAAAACTACTCTTTGTCTTTCAAATAACACACTCTGTCTCTGTGGAAATGACAGTGCTGTGTATTTATTCTCCACATTGCTGTGCAGAACCAAACAAAACAAAAATAATACCACAGTACAGGCTCTCAAACCTTTTGTTTTTATATGCCACACATATATTAAAGACATTACAAAACTATATAAAAGACTTAAACTAAAGTCTATTTAAAACAAATATTATGCAAGCCCCATTTTACAAAAGCGCTTTGAACGCGCGATCAAACTATTAAATACATTGTATAACAACCATCGGGTCTGCGGCTAAACAAAACAAATGCACCACATGAATGTTCTGATTGCGATTGCAAGTCGGATGCGATGGCGCATATAACTGTGATATAATAAAGCCATCGGGTCTGCGTTATAATAAAACACGCGACCAAATGAAAAACTCCGATTGCGATTATGAAACGGATGCGATGACCATATATAAAACTTGACTCACAAACCAATCGGGTCCGTGACTTCAACACTGTGCGATCGGGCCTCGTATTAAAGAAGTTCTGATTGCGATTCAAAAACCAACGTGATGGAACAAATAAGCCCCGTCGCATAACACCATCGGGTCCACCCTTTGGTAATGTGATCGGGGCATACAACAGAAAGCCTCTGATTCAAGACTCGCGATTTGAAACCTGCGATCATATAATATAAAGCCGCGTGGTCTGTGGACCCACGGGCCTCGGATGATGGTGGAGGGAGATTTTAATATAAATTTTGGTTGTATTATATACAACCGTTCTGCTTGCGGAACTCTACCACATCTACAAGACATTTGAACTATGTAATGTATGTATTACGATTGCAACTTTGATCGCATCGCATCTCAAAACTTCATATCAACAAGACACTGCTTAAGAAAATTGCGATTTCGATTAGCGCATAAGTGGTGGGGACCACTTTTCCCACCTTTTCAAAAAGTTAAAGAAATTCGGTTGTTTTAATCAATTTTTCTCCATTTTGGTTGTTGAGGGCTTAAAAGCCCGAAATGACTATTTTAATTAAATCTATTCCTCCGTAGTTCAGAACTACAAAATTCTTCATCCTCCTGCAAAAACGGCTACGCCCATCACCAATTAATTCTCCTCTACAATTTGTGGTTGTGGCCCATCAGCATTTTAATTCATCCTTACAGTTTCCCATTCTTCTTTGAATGCATATTGTTGTACATGCAAACTCTACTGCGTTGCCTCTGTACTCTTTTTCTTCCTTCTCAAAGGCTAGCAGGTGACTTTAATATTTCAACACTTCGCCTTAAAGTTAGTTGCTGGGTTATCAATTATACCCAAGAATTTTCTTAAAAATTCAAATGTCTTCTGCCCCAATGGCTTCGTTAAAATATCTGCATATTGCTCCTCTATTCTACAATGTTGTAAAACAATTTCTCCATTGTTCACAAATTCTCTGGTATAACTGAACTTTGTATCTATGTGTTTTTTTCTCTTATGAAACACTGAATTATTTGACAATGCAATAGCTGAGCTATTGTCACAATAAATTACTGTCCCTTTTACCTGTTCTTGGCATAAAATTCTCAACATCCTTCTCATCCAAATTGCTTGACATGCTGCTGCTGTAGCTGCCACACACTCTACCTCTGCTGTAGATAATGCTACAATCGGCTGTTTCTTAGAAGCCCATGATATGGCTCCTGAACCCATATGAAAAACATAACCGGATGTGCTCTTCCGATCATCTACACTTCCAGCCCAATCACTATCAGTGTATCCAACTAACTCTGAATTTCCTGAAGCAGTATATAAAATGCCAAATCTTTTAGTTCCTTTAACATACCTCAGAATTCTCTTTGCTTCTTGTCAATGTGCTTCTTTTGGCTTCTCTATGAATCTAGAAATCAAACTAATAGCATGCATAATATCCGGCCTAGTTGCAGTCAAATACATGAGGCTGCCAACTATGCTTTTATACAAACTTGGATCAAAATCCTTGTTGCTGTCATCTTTACTCAACTTCAATCCCATTACTGTGGGAGTAATTGCAGCTTTGCACTCCTGCATATTAAATCTTTCTAAAACTTCATTCACATACTTTTCTTGTGAAATAAGAATCCATTTTTCACTTTTCTCTACCTCTATTCCTAAGAAGTATCTCAACAAGCCCATGTCAGTCATTTCAAATTCATCTTTCATAACTGTTTTAAAATTTTCAATAAGGTAATCATCATTACCTGTAAAAATTAGATCATCAACATATAAAACAACAATCAACATTTTACCATCCTTTTCTTTGATGTAGAGGGTGGGTTCTCCCTCACACTTTTCAAATCCATTTTCCAGTAGATAGGAGTCTATTCTACTGTACAATGCTCTTGGTGCTTGCTTCAGCCCATAAAGAGCTTTCTTCAACTTGCAGACTTTATGATCTTGGCCTTTCTTCTCATAGCCTAGATGTTGTTCCACATATACCTCTTCCATTAAAACACCATTTAAAAATGCGGATTTTACATCCATCTAGTATACTTTCCATTTGTTTTGTGCTACTATTGACAACACTGCTCTTACTGTCTCCATTCTTGCAACTAGTGCAAAAGTTTCTTCATAATCTATCCCATGCTTCTTCTTATATCCTTTGACAACAAGTCTGGGCTTGTGTCTTTCTATTTTACCTTTAGCATTACTCTTGGTCTTATAGACCCATTTAACTCCAATGACTTCTTTACCTTCTGGGAGATCAACCAGCTCCCATGTTTTGTTCTTTTCTATGGCATTAATTTCATCATCCATAGATTCTATCCATTTTCTATCTTTAATAGCATCTTCAAAATGAATAGGATCATCAACTTGAAAATACAAAGCAAATAGGGAATTCATACCTTCATTTGCTGCTCCCTGCTCATAAATTTCATTAAGACTTCTGAACTTTGTTCCTCTTTCATCTAGTGTAGTCGTGCTTGAAGAAGCACTTGAATCTACTCCGTGTGGTGTTCTTGGAGATGAACTCCCGCTTCTTCTCAAGGGTGGTTCGCACTTCGTTTGAGGTGTCCCTTGTTGTCCTTGTGTCAGGTGGAGGTTATGCTACCGATGAGGTGTTATTTTCAGCCATATATTCCTCATCCTCATCATGAGATAAACAACTTTTAACATTGATTGTTTTCTCAATGCTTCCATCCCATACTTCCTTCAATTAATCAGCAAGTATTATCCGTTTATCAAAAAATTCCTTTGAGGATGGGTTATACAATCTATATCCTTTGGAATCTTCACAATATCCAAGGAAGATGTACTTCTCCCCCTTAGTATCCAACTTTTCCTTAACTTATTCGGGAATGTGCATATGCCACATCCAAAAACTCTCATGTGGGTGACTCCCTATTTTCCGCCACTCCACGCTTCTTTCCGGGAACTCCGTTCACACGAGCTTCGCTGCATCTATTCAAGATGTACACGTACAATTTTCTACTTCGCCTACTATCGTTTTGGAAAGTGTTTTTCCTTTAGCATACTTCTCACCATTTCCATTATGGTTCGATTCTCAGCAACTCCATTATAGTTATGTGTATACCTTGTAGCAATCTCTATATGCCATTATCTCTAAAACATAGGAAATATTTTGAGATATATTCACCTCCTCTATCGCTCTAAGAATTTTTATATGTCAGCTTCCACTGCTTTCTCTACTAGAGCTTTAAAGTGGAAAATTTCTCAAAGACTTCACTTTTATATTTCAAAAATAAACCCACACTTTCTTTGTGAAATCATCAATGAAGGTCGCATAATTACCTCGAACCGACGTAAATTTGAATGAATAATCTCTAAGAGTGGTTTCGCCTTATGCTTTTCCCTGATGGAAATTTTTCCTCGTTTTTTTTCCTAAGATGCACCTTCGTGATAGGCTACCCGGTTTCTCAATCAATGGTAGACCTCTTACCATTCCTTTTATGTGCAAAAAATTAAACCTCCGAAATTGAGATGTCCAAATCTCAAGTGCCATAACTAGTTCTCATCTTCACTTCCTTTTGAAAAGACTCCTCTTAGTTAAGAATCGTTGGAACTTTTTCCTTCTCCCTTCAAGTCAAGATGGAGTTTGAGGAAAACATTCAATTGATGAATATTTGTATTTAAGCAATGATCTTCTTGCTTGGAGGTATATCCATTATTGTGCACACATCATTCTTAAACAATACTCGTAACTTTTTTATGAGCGCCTCTAACGCTCAAAAGATTACATCAAACCAGGAACATAATATACATCTCACAAATTTTTCACCATTTCGATTGTACTAAATCTAACTTTTCCATAAATATCTTAGTATCAATTCCCCGTGGTTACTTCTAACTTAAATTCTTCATCAAGATTGGTGTACGTTACATTTCCCCTGGCCATGTGATTATTTATAAATTCTGAATCTAAGAACCATACATCATCTTCTCTATCTTGTGCTACATTACATGTTAACATCACATTCTTCTTGGTTCTTTTCTTCTTCTTGCATTAACATTTTTCCTATTATTCATGTCATTTTGTTCTTCTACATTCATTGGCATAGTGCCTTATTTCTTGTACAATGACATTGGACATGATTGCATTGGTACCTTTGTCCATGCGCATGTTGGTGTCCAATTGCTGGTTTTTGCATTGGTCGTAATGTGATCAGATCGTTGCTCCTTCCATGTGAATGTGAAGGGTTGTTCCTTCCTCCTTTGTTTTGGCTTCTAATTCTTTCTCTTCCCTTCCGCCTTGACCTTCTTCCTCTTTGAAAAGGCATCCGTCCTGAAGGCATGCTCTAGAGATGTGTTTATTGTGTTCTTTCCAATCTTTGTTCATGAGTCATTAACGAGGCATGAAGTTCATCTAATCGTGAACTTTGAGAGATCCTTAGTCTCTTCTATGGTATTAAATATAACATCAAACCTTGAGGGTAGGCTCCTCAATATTTTCTCCATAATCCTTCTTATTCAAGAGTTTCTCCATGGGACCTTATCTCGTGTGACCATCCCAATCATGTGTGAAGAACGAGTCTATGTTATCGTACTCTTCATGTGAGAGTTTCAAAATCTTCTATCAAGAATCGTAGTTTTGTTGTCTTCACTTTCTCCATACCTTGATAAAGCACGAAGAGTTTCCTATGCATCCTGACTTATCACTTATCCTTGGAAACACGCTCTCATGTATTGCTTGATATAAATAGAAGAGGGCTTTAGAGTCCTTCTTTCTATTGCTATTCAATATATCCTTCTCTCGCTGATTTAAGGCATTAAAAGTCAGCTCATCAATCGGTTCATAAAAACCATCTCTTACAAATTCCCATAAGTCTTGTGAGAGGCAAACCGAGCTCTCATGGTAATGGCCCAATAATCATAGTTCTTTCCACAATTGTGGAAGCCGAGCATTTCCAATACTCATACTAGTGCTTGGTCCTACCCATTTCTATAAACCTGAACTCCGAACTAAAGTTGACTATGTTTTTCAAACAAACCGTCTTTCCTTCTAAAACACAAACTGCCTTCCGAGGAATGCTCTTTCAAAAAAACAACAACTCTTTTTTTTTTTGAGAAATACCCGGATCTTTTAATCTTCTCTCGAGATTTCACGCCATCGAGAACTACTACAACAAATATTCTTCTTCCTTCAGCCTTCTTTGACACCTTCAAAGAGCCCTCAATCCAACATACCATGTTGAATTTCTCGAGAATTCCAGAACAATAATCGAGAGAATAATACTCCCCTTCTAACACGAGAATAACAAATGACAGATATTTCATAATAGAATTTTTCTTTTCTATTTCTATTGAATGTGCAACAAAAAAAAACTATTACAACTTTCTTCCTCACCGGAGTGATTCACAAAATATGATTGAATACTAGAGACACAAAGGTTTCCCAAAAATTCTCTCTCTCGTCTCTCAAAATGCACAAACGTTAAGCTATGGTTCACCGAGTTTTTCTATGTTCCCGGCTTACATGCTGATACAACACAACAATACAATAGCTTACTCTCTTACAATACAATGCAATACAATGCAATTCTTTTATCAAGGCGGAAATAAAGTTACGTAACAAATTTAAAATGAAAAAAAATACATTACTTAACATGTACTTTAACCTAAATCTTCTTCGTGCGATATATAAGTGGATCCCACTTCGCAATCGCTTTATCATGCATCTACGAATAAAAACTGGGCAAATGAACTTTGCAATTAATACTTACGATTTTATGACAGGAAGGATGATTGCGCAATGAGCGATGTATGACGTGTGACCGTGGTGGGACCACGCATCGCACCATCTAAGATCGGCAGCGGAAAACATATGGAACGGTTTAAGCAAACAAATGCGATGTTTGATTGCGATCGCATCGCATCCAAACATTTATCCGAAAACAATCATATGGTGATGGTGAATGTGGATTATGCATCACATCACATATGATACATCGACGCAACACTTTTGGATGGCGGAATATTTACAACGTCTTTCGGTACTTGCGATCATGATTGTGATCGCATCGCACAGGTCGAACAATCCATTTCAACAAGAAACTTAACTTGTAAACTTGCGATTGGGATCGATGTTGAAGTGGTGGGGATCACTATCACGTGTCTTGTTCAAAACTTAAAGAAATTTTTTGTTTGAACAAAATTTCTCCATTTTTGGTTGTTGAGGGCTATGTTCGAAAACTTCTCTTTAATAAAACTATGCTCTTGCACGCTTGAACCACAAAAGTCTTCTACTTTCGCAAAATCGCTTATGCCCATACGTACATAACTTCTCCTCTCGCAATGGTGGTCATGTCTATCAAACATTAATTCCATCCCTTATGGTTTTCTCCATCTCTCTTGAATGCCCGTGCTATGAACGCAAGTTCTCTCGTCGTTCTCAGACTTATTTCTACCGCCGTGGCATGTGTGACTTTAACGCCTAGTCACGCTCTAGCCTTATAGTGTGTCTTTGTTGTACTTCATTTCATTACATTTTACAGAATGACTCGCCATGCTTTTCCATCTCTCTTGCACTATTTGAACCACAAAAGTCTTCATTGCACCGCAAAATCGCTATGCCCATACTGCATAACTTCTCCTCTCGCAATGGTGGCTATTGCCCATCAAACATTAATTCCATCCTGTTTCGCTTTCCATCTCTCTTGAATGCACCTGCTATGCACGCAAGTTCTCACGTCTCTTTGTATTTCCTATTTACCTCGTGGCATGTGTGACTTTAACTACTTAGCTCGACGCTCTAGCCTTATAGTGTCTTTATAGTACTTCATTTCCATTACATTTTACAGAATGACTCGCTTACACCTAGCCTTACAATTTGTCTTTGTTGCACTTCATTTCATTCAAATACCTATGGCATTCAAAGATCTAAATAATGAAAGGAAAAAAACTTTAGAGTTTCACCATGATTCTAGATTATTTTTTGCGTAATGGCCGATGTAGATCGTAGGAGGAGACAATCAAGAATCTCGTATCAAACCGTGGAATAACTAATTTCATGGATGAAAAAAGACTTCGGTTCAACCATATAGCCACCATGTAAAGTGTGATATTCGATGATGCAAGATCTATCAATGATGCAAGATCCTTCCTTCAAGCATGAATCATAGAGGGTTATAAAAGTTGCACGAATGCAAAGCTAATCATCACCGTTCCCATGCTTATAATTGTTTTGTTTTTCATGTAAAAATTTTCTCAAGGAAAGAAAGATGTCAAGATCGACCGTATTGTCTAGTAGGAATGACCGACTAGAATCGTAGTGAAGAAAAGGGTCAGATTTCCAAACCATCTTTGAAAAAAATGCTTTTTTTATATTAATATAAAAAAATACTATCGAAAGTTCTCACATGTTAATCTAATTTAAATTAAATTTTTTCGCATGCGTATATAACATTATCAAGCCTTGCTATCAGAGAAAGTATGGCACTCACATGTTATCATACGAGATTATTCAACACTTACATAACATCTAGATTTGTAATTTAGCAATAAATCGTTGATAATTCTCAAATGGACTTAAATGGGCAGGAATGGAGGCTGGAAGAAAAACTAGGGTTAAAATGGTGATCGAGGATGGAATGGCTCTTGTTAGTGGACCGAGACAAGTGGGGATTTCCCTACCAATTCATGTGATCGCCTTTCGTGGGCCGGTGGGGTCACTTAAAAAATGCTTAATTCCCTGGGTGGTTAAGGATATCTATGTCAGCTTCATATCGTGGGCAATAACCTGTCGAATATAATACCCTCTTCAAGGTAATTTGGCTATGGAATATTCTGCTAGAAATCAAATACTTTATGGTTGGCTATCCACAACCACATCATCACTGGGAGAATATTTTAAAAAGGATTTGGGCCTGGTTTTTGTATCTAGTAAAAGGCGTAAGAGGAGATAAACCCAATAACCGCATCATCACTTTGGCAAAATCTTCTTAAAAGGATTTTTTGGCCTTGATTTTTGTATCTCGTGCAAAAGGAAGAAGAGGAGATAAACCATCTTTTTCATCAACCGTATTTATGCTAATTCCATTTGGAAAGGGGTCACAAAAATTTTAAGATACAACAAAATTGTTTTGAAGTCTCAAAAAAAGATAAAACTTTTATGACTCTTCCTTTATTTATCTTATGGATCATATGGAGGAGGCTCAATGTCATGCTTTTTGAGAATAGAGATTTATATATTAAGCATGATATCATCAAATGTGATACTTTATTGAAATTGATCTTTTCCCATCACATAAAAGGTTACATAACTTTTATATCTGCTTGAGGTATGGACGTCTTTGGTTTTTTTGATGGAGTTAGTAATAGAAAGGCATGAGGATGTGGGAGTGCTGATTTTTAAGCAAAACCATTAAAATGTCATCTTTTTTGGTGAGAAGCATGCAAGGGGAATAATAGTAGAGTTGAGATCATCCCATTTGTGGGGGAGTCTTATTAATTGTGAAGTGGTTAGGTATTGAATGTATATAAATTTTTGGAGACAGCAAAAAGAATCATCCAATAGCAGTAAAAGGAAATGTTAGTTTTCAATCTACTTATTCTAAAAAAATTGGATGTATGTAATAAAAACATCGATAAAACATTTCCAGAAAGTATCAAATTTTCCCATTTATTCAAAGAACAAACTGGATTGCGTATATGCTCACTCTCTAAGAGAGGCATCGAAAACGTATAAGTAAGTTCTATTTCGCATATTTTTGATATAGGGGTATAGTACAATGCTCGATCCATCAACTATGGTCAAGATGTGAAAACATAACATAGGCAATGATCTGAGAAACATAATCATAGGATTTTGGTGAGGACACCTATTAATGGAGTATATCATTGTTTGTTCTATTTCGCATATTTTGATATCGGGTTATTTTACAATGCTCGCATCCATGAACTATACTTGAAAATGTGGAAACATAACCCCAGGCAATGACCAAAAGAAACATAATATGCAGGATTTTTCTAATGACATGGCTAGTTTATATATCAAGAAACCGAGTATACACAAAATGTTTGAGTATACACAAATGTTGGAAGTCTTTTTTTTTTTCCAAAATGGCATATATCTTGATAGTTACTTGGAGCAACATAGACAATTGCACATGACCTTCATTTAAATTTATATGAACCACTCATTTAGTTTTTTTGGTGTTAAAAGACACATTTTGTGTATGAATTGAGAATGCTTTATGATGTAGACCATATATTTCAGTTTGTTTGTGAGCTCGTAAGGTGAAGACACTATCTCTATTAATATGAAGGATAATAATTCAAAAAAATATATGTAGTATTTTTATTAATATATTGTTGGAATTTCTAAGAATCTCCAGAACAATATGGAAAGAATGATGCTCTCTTTCTTAAACACAGAGAAATTAAAAATAAATATGCTCATAGAGACCTAGGTTCTTAACACCGTGGAAAATCCCTAATCATTAACAAAAACCGTTAAGCAATAAAACCTCTCCTCCGACCGAGGGATTACAAAATATGACTACCGCAAAACGCAGTGTAAAACCTTCAATGCCTTCCTGTCAAAAACAAAAAACGACCGGGCCGTGATTTTACAATACTCAGATTCTTTACAAACCAACACTAATCGTGTTAAAAAAACTTCACATTACATTGCCTTCGGGTTTCTTTCGTTTATATATGTCGTAACATATAAAACATGCACAAAACAAAATATAACAGACCTCTCGAGCCCACACTTTACAATGCACACATGCAAATTGATATATGTTAAAATTTTTAACATAATCAATGGTTTTAACATAATAATCCATCGCGCAATGTAAAAACAAATAAAACAAAAACATTAACAAACAAAACCTTATCAAACTCCACCGAACTTCAAAAACTATGAACCAAAATGCATCGATGATTTCTGCAGCCACAAAAGGGATGACGTGACGTCACATTTTGTGCGATGAATTATAAAATCCAGTACATAAAACCATATCGCGTCCACCAACTCGTTTTGGATAGCTGTGTCCATTTCGATATGCGATTAATTATAAATTCAAGTCCATGAACTATATCGGGTCCGGAACTTCACATCAGCACCCAAGCTATGATAAAATAACTTGTGATTCAATATATTTCGCTCGCGTGGGTCCGTGGGACCACCGCTCCGTGGACTCATTTGAGCAGAGGGCAATTAAAACATTTGCGATTGCGATTGTGCGTATCGTGCCAATTGTGCATCGCAAAAATTCAACTAAGTAAGTACAGAAATATGGTGGAGGTAATATATGGTGTAACTTTAGATTTGCTACTGCGATCGCATCGAAATCTCCCATATCAACAAGACACTTAATCGCAACAACAAAAGAACTTTAAGTGACAGGGATTCAATAAAGAAATGTGGGACCAGCTACCCCATTCTACTATTTAATTAAAACTCCTCTCGCGCATAAAACAAAAATCAAAATTTTGTTTACAAAGGACGAAAGCTCGTTTCTATTTTAAAACTCTATTTTGAAATACGTGAGTTTGTACTCTGTTTTATATTCAACGAACTTACTGCTCAATCGCATTTGAAGCGGCCGGTGGCGTATTTCTTTAAACAAATATAGAAGGTGGCCCAATACCGCATAGTGGTTGAAAGTAACATTTCAACACTCCCTTAATTTCAACCGCCGGGTTATTAGTGATACCCGTAAATTTCCTCAAAAACTCAAAACTTTTCTGCCCCAATGGCTTCGGGTCGAATGTCAGAACCGCTTTTCCTGAAATTCTACATTGTTCTAAAACAATTTCCACCATTGTTCACTAGCTCCCTCATGTAGTGAAACTTTGTGTCAATATGTTTTATTCTCTTGTGAAACACATGTTTCCGGATAATGCAATACCCGAGCTATTGTCACAAAAAATTACTATACCTTTTACCTTCTCTTCTGGCATAAACTCCTAGCATCCTCCCATCCAAATTGTTGACATGTCGTCATAGTCACACATTCTACCTATGCTGTAAACAATGCTAATAATAGGATTTTTTTTTTTAGAAGCCCATGAAATGGCTCCCTCGAACCCATGTGAAAACATAACCGAAGTGATTTTCCGATCATCTACACTTCCAAACTCCATCACCTACAAGGCATCCAATTAAATTTGATTTCAAGTAGTATATAAAATACCAAACCTTTTAGTACCTTTAACATACCTCGTAATTTTCTTTGTTGCCTCACAATGTGCTTCTTTTGGCCTCTCCATGAATCTCGAAATCAAACTAACAACATGCATTATATCGTGCCTAGCTGGGTACTGCCAAATACATGAGGTTGCCAACTATGCTCTTGGTACAAACTAGGATCAAAATCCTCACGTCGTCCTCTCTCGCCGGAAGTTTTAATCCCATCACCGTGGGTGTTATTATCGCTTTTGCTCTCCCCGGCATATTAAATCTTTCCAACACTTCATTAATATATTTTTCTTTTGTGAGATAAAAATCCCATTTTCATTTTGTTTCACTTTTATTCCCGAGAATTATCTCAACAAAACCATATCAATCATTTCAAATTCTTCTTTCATGACTGCCTTAAGATTTTCAATAAGGTAATCATCATTACCGTGAAAATTACATCATCAACATATAACACAACAATCAACATTTACTCATATTTTTCTTTTAATGTATAGGTGGGTTCTCCCTCACATTTTTGAAATCCATTTTCCAAGAGATAGGAATTTATCCTATTGTACCACAGTTTCTGCGCTTGCTTCAAAATTTCATAAAGAGCTTTTCTTCAATCTGCACACTTTGTGCTCTTTATCTTTCTTTTTCGTAGCCTAGAGGTTGTTCAATGTAAACCTCTTCCTTTAACACTCCATTTAGGAATTTTTATCATGTCCATTTGGTAAAATTTCCACTTGTTTTGTGCCGCTATGGACAACACTACTTCATGGTTTCCATTCTAGCACCGCGTGCAAAAGTTTCCTCATAGTTTCTCCCACTTGCAGCATTTTTATATCCTTTGACAACAAGTCCGGCCTTGTGTCTCTCAATTTTTCTCTTCAAGATACTTGGTCTTGTAGACCCATTTAACTCCAATAACTTATTTTCCTTTTGGGAGTTCAACCAAATCCCATGTTCTGTTTCTTTCTATGGCATTAATTTCCTCATCCATAAATGTTTCTATCCATTTTCTATCTTTAATTTGCCTCCTCAAAAATTAATAGGTCATCAACACATTAACACAAAGCAAAAAAAGAGTTCATACTCTATTTCGATGCCTCTTTCTCATAAATTTCATTTAAATTTATAAACTTTGTTACTCTTTCATCTCGGTGTATGAGTGCTTGAAGAAGGACTCAATTTCCTCCTTGTGGTGTACTTGGAGAAACACTTTCTATTTCTCCTCAAGGGTGTGTGCTTTTTTTGTCCTTGTGCTGGTGCTGCCGTTGGGGGTTGTATTTTAGCCAAATCATCATCATTTTCATCATGAGGAGATAAACATTGGTTAACATTCATCATTTTCTTCTTATGCTTCCATCCCAAGTTTCCTCCCAATGAACTAAACATCTCTCGTCACAATAAACTTCTCTGGTGGATGGGTTGTACAACCCTCGTAAGCTTTGATTCCTCTACCGTATCCAATAAAAATACATTTCTCCCCCCTTCCGTCCAACTTTCCTTAGCTGACCTAGAATGTGTGCATAAAGCCACACATCCAAAAACTTTTATATGGATGACTCATTGCTTTGTGCCACTCCATGCCTCTTTCCAACTCGTTCATGATCATGAGCAGACGATTAAAATATATGCTGCACAATGTATAGCTCAAATTTCAACAATCATTTGGAAAATGATCTTCCTTACATACTCCTTACCATATCCATGATTGTCCTATTCTTCCTTTCGGAAACTCCATTTTGCTGCGAGGCACTTATCGTAACCGTTTATGAATTCCATTTTCTCTACAAAAACGTAGAAATTATTTAGAGATATACTCACCTCCTCTATCAGTTCTTATAATTTAATATGTAGCCCACTTTGGTTCTCCACAAGTGCTTTGAAATTGCGGTGAATCTTTCAAACACTTCACTTTAGTTTTTCAAAAAGTAAACCTAAGTTTTTCTAGTAAAATCATCAATAAATGTTAACATATAATGGTCGCTTGCAAGAGATGGAGTTTGATCGGCTCACATAAATCCGAGTGGACAATTTCAAGGGTGCCTTTTCCCTTATGCTTTTCCTAGATTGAAAACTTTCTCTCCGTGCTTTACCCAAGATACACCAAAGGTTGTCCGGGTTTTCTATCAACTCGAAACTCCTCACCATTCCTTTTCTATTCAACAAGTTAAGAACTCCAAAGTTGAGATTTCCAAATCTCAAGTGCCACAAATGAATTCTCATCTTTGGGTTTGCTTTGGAGAGCCTCTTGTGTCATCGCTACTATTTCTTCTCCATTCTTCAAATATGCTCTCATCCTCGTGAGGGAACACCGTTCCTTGTCATCTTCACTTCCCGCAATACATTGTTTCGTCGGTGGTTTATCCATGATGGTGCATACATCATCCTCAAAAAAAAAACATTGTACCCTTTTTGAACAAGTTTTCCAATAATTAAGAGGTTACATTTCATTCCAGAACATAATAAACATCTCAAGCAGATTTCTTTTCTCCTTTTCCTTGCTAAGACATTTACATCTCCTTTTCCCATACCGTAAACTTTACTATCTATTCCTAATGTGATCATGACTTTATTACTTCCTCATCTAACATAGAAAACATGGCTATGTTTCCTATGATATGGTTATCGCAACTGCAGTCTAAAAACTATAAATCTTCATTATTTCTCTCGCCCATATTACAAGCTAAAACAATTTATCTTAGCCGATATTTTCTAGTGAAATTTGCACTAGTTCTATTACTCATATCATGTCGCTTCTTCCTACATTCATTCGCATAATGCCCATATTTTTTACAATAATGACATTGGACATTGGATTTATCATACCTTTGTCCTTGAGCATGCCGCCGACCACTTTGTTGGCTGCTACCTTGGCGTTGGTTCTGATTTGGATTGCCGCCCTTCCTTGGAGAATTTGGCCGACTATTTGTTCCACCTCTGCTTTGGCTTCTCGCCTTCCTCTCTTGTTTCCTTTGCCTTGACTTCTTCTCTTTCCAAAGGACATTTTAAGTCTTAAAGACATGCTCCAGAGATGACTTTTAATTTCTACCCACCAAGCCATGTGTCATCATTGATGCATGCCTCATCAACTCGAAAAGTTTGGTGAGATCCTTCGTCTCTTTTATGGTCGTGGACAATCACATCAAACCCGAGGGTAGGCTCCTCAATAGTTCCTCCACAATCCTCCTTTCTTCAAGAGTCCTCCCCATGAGACCTTATATTTGTGACCATTCCAATCACATGTGTGAAAAATGAGTCAATGTTATCCGACTCCTTCATGCGTAGAGTCTCAAAATCTCTCCTCAAAGAATTGTAGTTTTGTTGTCTTCACTTTCTCCATGCTTGATAGGTTGTCTCTTGAGAGTTTTTCTTTATGCTTTCAGATTCTTAGCTGTCGCTATCTTGGAAACACTCTCACAGTAATCGCTTGATACAAAAATTAGAGGGCTCTAAAATCCTCTCTTCTTATTGCTCTTTCAAATGCTTCCTTCTCTCCCCAAGTTAAATCATAAACTCATTTTCATCCACCGGTTCTTCAAACCATCCTCAACAAGTTCCCATAAGTCTTGAGAGGCAAACAATGGCTCTCATGGTTATTGCCCGTTAGTCATATTTTTTCCCCATTAAATTTGGGAGCCGAGTATTACCTATACTCATGCTAGTGCTTCGGTCCAAAATGCATTCGCACTCTTTAACTATGCTTCAACACTTGACTATGTTTTTAAAACAACCGACCGTCTTCAACAAGAAAAACAAACTATATTGAGAAATACCTTGATTCTTTCGATCAGTCTTCACTGGGCTTCGGGAGAAGATGCCGCAACAAGAAATCTCTTTTCAGCCTTTCTTGACACCTTCAAAGAGCCCGTACTAGCTCGATACCATGTTGAAATTTCGATAATCTTAAAAATATGGAGAGAATGATGCTCTCTCTAAACGTAGAAATTAAAAAAAATAAATTTTGCCTAGGAGACAGAGTTTCAACACCGTGAAAAACTTATATTCATTAACCCAAAAAATCAAGTATAACAAAACTCTCCGACCGAGGGATTACAAAATATGACTCCGTCGCAAAACGCAAGTGTACAAAACCTTCAATGCCTCTCGTCTAAAAACAAAACAACGCACCGTTGTGCTTACAATACTTTGTCTCTTTTCAAACTAACACCGCCGTGTGTTAAAAAAACTTCACATTACATTGCTCTCTTGTGCTTCTTTCGTCTATATATGCCATAACATATAAAACAAACACAAAACACAATATAACACCTCTCGGGCCCACACTTTAGAAATGTGCACATGAAAATTGATATATGTTAAACTTAACATAATCAATGTTTTTAACATAATAATTTACTCAAGACAATGTAAAAAAACAAATAAAACAAAACATTAACAAACAAAACCCTTATCAAACTCTCACGGACTTCAAAAACTATGAACCAAAATGAATCGTATAATTTTACAAGCATAAAAGGGATGAAGTGACGTTTACCTTTTTGTGCGCGTCGATGAATTATAAATTCAACACATAAAACCACATTGCGTCCGCCAACTCGTTGATACGTGGTCCATTTGGACGCGGGATCAATTATACCCGAGTCCATAAAATACACGGTCCGAAACTTCTCACATTGCAATTAAGCAGATAAAATAATTTGCGATTCAATATATTTATGTCGTGTGGTCTATGGACCACTCAAGCCCGTGGACCTTGACTTGAGTGGAGTGGCGCTTAAAAACAAATAAAACAAAACATTAACAAACAAAAACTTTATCAAACTCTCACGGACTTCAAAAAACTATGAACCAAAATGAATCGATAATTTTGCGTTACAAAAAGGATGAAGTGATCGCCACCTTTGTGCGCGCGATGAATTATAACTAACACATAAAACCACATTGCGTCCGCCAACTGCTTTTGGGATACGTGTCCATTTGGACGCGGATCAATTATAAATTCGAGTCCACAAAATATATCGGGTCCGAAACTTCACATTGCAATTGGGCTATGATAAAATAACTTGCGATTCAATATATTTATGTCGTGTGGTCTATGGGACCACCGCTCCGTGACCTTGACTGGAGTGGAGGGTTTATTAAAACATTTATGATTACAACTGCGCGATTGCGCCAATCGCACGCAACAATTCAACCGTGGCATAAACATATGGTGGAGGTAATATATGTTGTAACTTGTGATTGCAATTGCGATCGCATCGCAATCTCCATATCAACAAGACACTTAATCGCAACAACAAAAAGAACCGTGCGATTGCGATTCAATAAAGAAAATGTGAGACCACAGCTTCCAATTCTCCTACCGTTTAATTAAAACTCCTCCCCACGCATAAAACAAAAAATCAAAATTCTATTTACAAAGGACAAAGCCTTGCTTTCTATTTTAAACCCCGTTTGAAATATAGAGTTGTGTACTCTATCGGTTGTTTCTTCAAACAAATATAAAGGCGGCTCAATACGCACAACAACGGAAAGTAACATTTCAACATATATAATTAGTGTTATTTTTAATCGACAAAAATATAATATTATCAAATTTTTAAATGGATAAACAATATATGCCATTAATAGCATTTAATAGTGATTAACCCAGAAAATAAGGCTCACTACAGCGTTTTTCTTTATGTTGGTCATTGCAATGATGATGTGGATTCGCATATTCACCTGTCGAGGCGCTGGATCTTACACAAATTCCATCCAGACTTGACACGACACAGAGAACAGTAGAAACTTTGGTAGAACGACAGAATTTAAGGCCGTTTTTCTGCATGGTGCAGATTAATTACGCTGTCACACATGACATCAATTGTGTTTCGGGTTTGAATTATAGTTTACTGGTGACATTTTATCACTTGCCAAATAAGAGCATATATTTTGAACATGTTATTTTTTAAAAATTTTAGTTTTGGTATCGGAATGGTTGATAAGCCTTATGTTTAGTCTTCATTTGGTTTAAATATTGCAAGAATATTTGTACACCTCAACCCACGTCTTCGAAGGCAATCCCATATTTTCTTATACCAAGGTAGTTTGTCAACTTGATATTTAGTCTGCAATCTTAACTTGAATCGCGGTGACGATCTTTGTGACACCTCAAATTTTTATCAAAAATGTTATAATTGCTACTTTCAAATTGTATCTTTATAACATTTTCATCTTTTTCAAAATTTCGTTCGATCTTTTTTTTTTTTAAATAACTTTTTTATCCAATGGAAAAATTATCATAATATATTATATTATTTTATAAAAAATATTATATTATTTTTATTTTTATAATAAATTTTATATTTTTTGATTTTTTTTTAATAATATCTTTATTAAATTATTTTAATTTTATTTTATAAAAAAACTTAATCTTTAAACTCGAATATTATAATATTTTATATTTTTATTAGAACTTTTTTCTCTTTAAAATATTAATCTTACTTTCTTAAAATTTCAAAATATTAATAAAACATAAAAGCTTATGATCATCATTCAATCTGTTTCCGACTATTATTTGTTATTAATCTCACAAGTAACTATCCTCAATTTTCTCAATGATACTTCGATTACTAATTATAATCGGAGAACTACACTTTTTTTAATTAAATTAAATTAATTTTCAATATATATATCCATTTCAAGTGTTTGCAACTCGTGAAATAAAATACAACCTTATGAAATAAATTATTAATTATGGTATATATATATGTATAAGAATAATATTATATATATACTTTTTTTTAGTAGATTAATATAGACTTATCTATGTTTTTTTTTAAAGATTTGTAGTACCTTTCTATTTTTTATATTTATATGCTGAAAATTGTCTTACGAAATAAAACAAGTATAAAAATCTCAACTCCGCCTCGAGGAAACCAGGCTCCATTTCACCGTAATGAGTTAAAGGCACTAAAACGAAATTATCTTATCCTTCTACTTACAACCTTAATGACTTCGTATGTCCATTTACAAATAAAACTAGCAACCGATAAACTCCAAAATTAAAAAGAAATTTAAACATTTAACCGTAAAGATCCTCGTAGACTCTACAAAATGGATCCCACCGCAGAGGTCACCTAGCACCCGTTCATCGTATCATGGACATTTGTACCGCTTTTCGATCTTGCCAACCCCGTCATTCAACCGACCTCCGAGCTTTGAACATCTCATGCATGTCCAACTTCATTTGTTGCAATCAACAATTTAACCATGCTCTTTTCCTATTTACATGTCACTGTCTTTGCAAGAAGGAATTTCATTCAATATGTTTTCACCACCACGTAAAGAGGGACACCCGACCCCGAGTGCTCCTTTGAATCAGCAGAAATCCATTTTGGAAATTTGTTCTTCCATATCTTCATCCTCACTATCCGTTTGTTTTTCCCATCCATGAATTGTTGTCTTAATTTGAACCAAATTTCCTCGGGGATTCATAAACATTTAGCAATGTCTTTGCGCATTCTGTTCGTTTGTCCTCCTACCTTCTTCTACTTCTCCTTCCAGTCTTCATGGATTGGGTCGTCTACTACAATTAGCCTTCCCCGTTTTTGCCTCTTAACCATATTAGCGTCGTATGAAACTTGAGAACAAGCCATGGGTAGAATTAACCGAAGTGTAATACAATAAAACTCGAATAAGGTTCTTCACAACTAACCCAACCCTCATTGTCATGTCGTTTATGAGTAGGTTGATATAACAACGAAAATTGTTATTGAAATGAACCATGAGACAACCTCACAACAAATGAAATTGGCAAAGAGAAGACTATGATAAAAGCCGCCCCCATAACTAAAGAAAATTTCCAAACAAGAGAGAGCAGGATAGCCAAACGTTCCGCCTATTAGCTACATACCCGATAGTTTCTACGTAATTTTGAAAGGCCATTGACACAACCGTGAAAGTAGCATGGATGCGTAGAAGACCGTGACAATGCCGCCCTCATGATGAAAGAAAGTTGCAAACCATAAATAACAAGAGTAGCCATAAAACCTTCCGTCTACATCAACAAACCCATCGACGCTACATAAACCTTTCTATGAGGAAACAAACAGACGTCCATGTGAAAACTCCGGGTGCACCCTATGAAGATAACTAATCCCAAAAAGTATGCCATCCCGAATGGGGAGAGCCAATAAAAGAAAAACCCCAGGAGAAACTAACAAGATTAGGGAATAGGAAGTACTTCCAACCATGAAACTAGAGAAAGGGAGTATTAGCAACAAATTGAATAGGCTGCAAAGCAATACATAAATCCCTTTCAAAGCTAAACAAAGAAAAAGGAAATCGTAACAAGGACAAATCAACAAACCACTGCAATACACCTCCAAACGTCTTCATGTATAAATCCCATGTTCCCTTTTTCGAAACCACCAAGAAGAAACATTACAAAGAACAATCCCACACAGCTTCACTTCGAAGGTGTAAACAAAGACGTAATTTTCATTCAACTTTAAACATAGGCCGAAATGGAAAACGAAAGCAGAGGATGAAAGGCATAAATGCCATGACATACCAAAGATCAAGTACTGTCGCTCGAAAACCGCTTCAATTAATCATTCACGTTGGAATAAGCCAATGCGTAAACTATGCCATGAGTGGATGTTAGTTAGGAAGGAAGGAACATAAGGACCTACCACGTCGCTCGCAACCCTTCATTAACCTATCCAGTGGCCGATTGATTTTGACACATGCCAAGCATTTCAATGAAATTTAATGCCGATTGGTGGAGGACTGCCGCCAATATGTACAAGTAGAGGGAATGTAAGGTCATCCACCACGTGGTATCTACATCCCCGATCGTCGTTCGGCACTCGATCGGGGATGAGATCTATATCTCTAAGATACACCTGTATGGGATATAATTCCATAGTCCAAGCCTGGTGAGAATGGTTTTTTCCCGTGATATGTATTATTTTTCTAATCATATATATATATATATATATATACAAATTAGTTTTTTATTTAAATTGTCTTTTCTAATACATAAATGAATCACACAAGATATTTTATCTTTTTGTAAGTGCTCGATACATTTGTGGTTAAGATATATATATATATATATATATATATATATATATATACATATACGTTCATGTGTAAGTGTTCTTTGCTTCAATTGCATTTCTTAATACATAAATGGATCAATTCCTTGAAATTTCTTTGGACATTTTAATTATAACCATGTTTTAATCTTGCAATTCCAATGGTCACTTGAAAAATTACCAAAATAAAATATATGAGTTTTTTTTAATTAATTTTGTTACTCAATATATACATAGTTTTGTGTGTGTGTGTGTGACATGAAAATATTGTATTCTATGTGGGCATTGGAAATATTTTATTTATGAACTAAGTTACCCACATTAAAATATTTTTTTATGTAATTAATATATTTGGAGGGGGAGTATGAGTTAGGGAGGGGTTTTATTTAGCTCCCTCATGGAAAATTGTTTTCAATCTCTTTGGGACTTGGGCCTAGTGACGAATAATCAAGTGGGAGTACTTAGCTTTATGGAAAGGATTGGAAATAGATTTTGATCAAAAAAAATTCTAGACTATTAGTTTTTGGAGATTCTATGCTAATCATAAGTTAATCGACCAAGGCTAAGAAGGTGATTTGTATTGAGCCATCTCCTTTTAAATCATATGATCCTCGCCTCCACCTTCCTAAGGCTTGAACAACTGATCTCTGCCCACATGCATAAAGGCTGAATTTAGTTGGCCGGCATGTTGGCTTAAAAAGGTGCCAATTTGGGCCAAGGAATAATAGAATTGGACCACATATTTAGCAACTTCCCAATCCCTTAGCCATGTTGGGTCGTCGAAGATTCAATCAAGTCATAGGGGGAGGGATATTTTCATGTATCTCCACTTCTTGCCATGTTTGAAATCCCTGTGGAGTAATCATTTGTTAACTAATTTGGACATCGAGATATTTTCTCGTTAATATGGGATTCGTCTACCCTCTTCTCGCATTCTCCTTTTCTCAAGCACCCCCAAAAGTGAAATGGCCTCGAGATCTAATTTTCCTCTCTTTTTCTCTCGTCATGAATCCACAAGTCTCATCCCTAGTGTCTTAACGCAATTTATAAGGGTAGATTTTATTAACTTTTCTTCCTCACTAGGTCTCTTATCTATTTATGTTTCTCTAAGTGGATCTATTGTGGATCTCCTCAACCGCAATTTTCAGTTTATTATGCAAGGAAATGGAGTTAATTCATTTGTCCCGTGATATCCCTTCCGACGCTCGATTTTCAATCCTAGTCAAGCTGATGATGGATAGGGTAATTAAGTGGTAGCTTGGCTTGTGGCAAACTCCTTAGTTCCTGATATATATTAAATTTATCACCTTCTCAATTTATTCAAATGTCCCCTATCCATATAGGTCTTGAAGTGGGAAGAGTTGTCAATCGAGTGCCAAATATTTGGGTGGTGGGTCCTTGTTTTAAAATGGCGTATAATTTGGTTTCCCGAAGAACTTCAATGTCAACATGGTGCTAGATATGCTTTTGACGCAACCCAAGAATTGTTGGTTTCTCGCACATAATTTGGAAGATATGCTAGAAAGACAAAGGTGCTCCTTCAACTCATTATGGAGGAAAATTGTTAAGACATCATACGGATATGGAGAATCTTCGAAAGCCTATGAGATGAAGTACATTCCCTTTATACTCACGCGTATACATTAGAGGTTTCCTCAAGAATACACCTATGGCAGATTTAGAGGTCCCATTAGAAAGGAGAACCCACTACTCGAGGGGGTCTAATGTTGTTGGTGAAGGTCATTGTTGAGGTTTGTGGATCAATTAGTTGGGTGGTGTTCTTTTGTTGGGTGATGGTTGATGTTGCTCAATTCCATGTTCCATCATGATATTATAAATTTTTCTATAATTTCGAAATATTCTCAGAGCTTTCAATATGGGCATATTTTCAAGATAAGAAAGTTTTAAAACCCTAGTGCTAGTAAGTACCTCAATATGGTCCGATGAAATCAGAATTTTGTATCAAAAAACTTATGTAAGGGTTCTAGCCCTAACTCCAAATTTTATTATAAATAATTCTTACGCATTCCTTTTAATACACATACACACACACACATTAATATTACTTAATATTGCATATTGAAATATTTATTCATAATCTACATCATTATTACTATCGTTATTATTATTACTTAATTGACACATGCTAATTTTATATTAAAAATTAAATGAATTATCTATCTTATTTTATTAATCTTATTAGAAAGTAATGGATTTTTTTTCGCTTTCAATTACTTTTTCTTTGAGCATTTAAATGAAATATTTTAATTGAAATTAATATTAAAACAAATTAGTTAATATAGATTTTAAAAAGCAAGTGGTATTAATGAATATTTTAATTGAAGTTGATATTGAAATAAATTATTTACTATAGATTTTAAAAAGAAGAAATATTATATATCTTTCCTCATTAAAGTGAAAATATAAGATTTTCTTTATTATGATTAGTTTACTTTTTTCAAAGTTGATATAAGATCATATTATTTTATATGTATATCCAACATTTTATTCATGGCTAAGAGTGAGAGTGAAATATTTTTACCGTCTTCTTTTATGTATCAACTCAATAAGTACGTTGAGTCTGGGATTATTGATATTTTATAATGATTTTAATTAAAACTAGCCAAACATGTAAATTCATTTTGTATATTTTGTTTTATTTGAAATGGATATGTGTCAAACTGAAGGAATTGCACATCTCCCTCATATGAGGCCATAGAATGCACCTCTTTAGTCCAATAACTAGAAACAAAGTTTATCAGAATATTGAAATTTTATATGCTTATTAATTAAATTTAAATATGTATTTTAAATATACTTGCTAGGATAGAATAGTTATTTTAATTTTTTTTTTTTTTGGTAAGTTGTGTTAATTCTATTAATTCAAAACATATGAGTGATAGTTTATAGGCAAGGCTTGTAATCTACAGTTAACCAATCCATGCCTTAGTTACATTGTTTCCCTGGCCGCTATGAGGGTGATGGCCCGCATAAAAACTTGCGAGTAAAAATTGTTGTAAGTACGTAGGCACCGATACATTTAGGAGCAATGAGAGGGGAAATGACAGCAGTAGCCCTATAGGCACAAAAGACAAAAAACAAAATAGGATCAACAACAACACAAAAATTGCGCATCCTCATCATCACTATGGTCTGGGGCTTCGAGAAGGGCGCAGTAAGGGCTTCCCTAGTGCCCACTTCAAAGAATCGCATTTAATGGGGAGATTTGATGGAGCATTGAGGATGGGGAGTCCTGATTTAATCCATCCGAACCTCATCCAGATGACGTTTTCAGTAATCCATTATCCAAATATACGTGTCTTTGTTCCACTGGGCACAGAGATATTCCTGTGGGGGTGAATGACCAAGAAGGAGCCTTGGAGAAGGAGGAGGACCTCGCGTACCATGTATTCTCCTCTCTTTCATGGCTTCTGCACATCGTGGTAATCGCTCGGTGAAATGTAGTATGGGTGAAGCAGTTGTGGGAGTATGACGAGGAGCCTCGAGCTTATTCGAGATGATTACCTCATTAAATAGCAAGTTTCAAAGAGAGTCTCCGTTTCGACCTCCACGAATTGTGCGTTGGCATAGCCTAGGTGCCATTGCACACTTGGGAGGGGATGGGGTGGTTAGCAGAGAAATTGCAGAGGGTTTAGGCAGGTGTGTAGTGTGCAAGACACTGGGTGAAAGGGGGGTTGCAATACCACACTGACTTGGACTTCGCACCGATTGCTATCTCTGCAGCATCCAAATCAAGAGAGCTAGCTGCCGTGAGAGCAAGTGATGGGGGAATAGAATGTGAGGATATATAGGAATGCGAAAGAGGCATGTTAGAGAGGCTATGAGTGATCTCGTATGTGAGTCTTAAATCAGGTAGACACAAATATATTAGCAATGTTGCGCATGGATTATGCCGTATGGTCATTAATGGAGTGTGAGGGTGAGGTGATGGACTTGTTTAAAGACATCGTGCCCTGGCTTTAGTCTCCTGGGTGCATGATCTAAGTGTTTCGCGAGGATCGTAGGAGGCAATAATCGTGATTATATCCGCAAAGGTGGTGAATTTCTTTCAAGATCTCTCACAGAATTGGGTGGTGAAATGGGATTTTTTGTCTCCGCCCATGTCAAGCGTGTCACCCGCATTCAGAATAGCCGGTATTTCCGAATGAGGATGAGACAATTTTTTTAGCGTCTCATCTTCATTCCGCTCAAGGGTGGTGTGATGTTAACGTAGTGGCTTTCCACCTCATAAGGGGCAAGATTTGCCACCGCATTAGCTTTTCTACGCACATGACCGAAGGTGATAGCTCTAATGATTGTGGAGCAAGAGGCCCAATGCGTTGAGCGATGAGCAGCCCCACGACAGGAGACTTTCAAAGAAGCAGCTAAGCCTTGAAGGATATGTATGCTATGGTTATTATTTCATGTGGAGTCCCCTTCCATTTCCAAAGAGGGAAGTAGCTGGGAAGTCTATGGCGATTTCAATACCTTGTATCATTCCTTCCAACTTTAGCCGAGTTGTTGTTGTCCCATTCAATGTTCCCATAGCATATTTTGAGAGGATATCCCTTGGTATTTCCTTGATAACTCCTCCAAAACCTCGTCATAAAATTTGGGTTACCTTTAGAAGCCCCATCAAAATTACATTTGAAAATCCGAGGGTGGAGGCTTTTACCAAATGTCCGTGGTTGGAGTTCTTCCTTTGCTTTGTGGGGAGTGATTTTATGGAGTAAAGTAAGACTTATTTTCCGCTTGTTCCAAATGTGGCTCTCAACTGCTGGATGGGTAGGTCCTCCTTACTCCACGTAGCTAATGCTAGAGTCTATGTGAGATTGTCGTGAATCCCGTCCCAAAGTTGTTCGTGTGTAGAAGATTTGTCCTCAGTCATGCGATTGTTTCTGCCTTTTCCTGTGATGTTCAAAATGAGGATGCCCGTGGTAATTTTCCATAATCTTTTCAATGTAGATATTGTGAGTATTATCATGCCAATTGCTGATGGTTTGAATGATGTTTCTGGGGCACGATTGGACTGGTTTGAGAAGGAGTGTCATTCTTTCCCATGTGAGGCCGGCCTCCGTGGGGCACAGTCAAGCAAGTGGTTGATGGTTTCGCATTTCGACAAAGAGGACATATGGAGGGTTTTACAAAACCCGCATTTCAATAAATTCCCCAAGTGAGTATACGTAGTTTAATGAAGCAAATTATTGTGAACACTACTATTTTGGCCATAAATTTGCTTTCGTATCCTTTTCTAGAGAATGTCACTAGCCTTTGGGTCTTGGCCGATGGAGGAGATGATAGGCTTCCCCGGTAGGAATAATTTCCACTTCGTATAAAATTTTGCCGAGGATGTACATCCATGTTTTGATTAGAATTTTTCTTTTTATGCATAGCTCCTCCAAAGATGTCAAGATGATTTCATTATTCCGCTGTTTTGGCTATCCTAAGCCGTATGAATCCATTGCTTAGAGCACGTGAGAGTTATCTTCCATCCAGAAGTCCCGGAAGTTTTTGTCGTCGTTTGTTTTGGAGCGCAACTCTACAAAGAGTTCACAAAAGATGGATGAATGACTTGGCATTTGTTTCAGGAGTCCTCCGTGAATCTGCTTTTGGTTACCATCTCAAAGCTCCCGTGGTTGTGGGTTTTGGATAATTCCCTTTTGAAGACTAGTTGCTTTCCATATTTGGGAGCCTAGAAGATCTAAGTTGTATCTAATGAGATATTTCTTAGGCCAATATTGTGCATACTGTTGTCCATAAGTTGCCCTGTGTGGGGTATGGGATTGGAGACCCATTCTACCAAATGATTTTCCCATTACGTTGTTGTTGCCTGATCACAAAGACAAAGACCTCCCTAATGCTTTGGGGTGCACATATTCTTTCCAGTTGACTAAGGCCCATTTGTTTTTTCCTTTGGTACCTACCCAAAGAAATCTTTTGTTGTAGGGTACATATTTTAAGGACCCATTTGGGAGCCGCAAGAACGTAAAAGAGTGGGGTAAATGGGAGAGATTGCAAGATGGATTTGATGAGACCGTACGACTACAGCAATGTTGGAGAGTGCGGGGAGTCTAGCTGGAGAGGCAAATTTCCATTTTGAGTCAAGCAGAGTCACTAGGAGTGGGCTGTTGATTATGAGAGTTGGTGAGCCGAGCTCTGTGTATTTGAGGGGTAGAGATGCAATGGTAAAGCCAAGGATGCGAGAAATGTTTCATTAGTCGAGGGGGGTTGTGAAGAAAAATATTTGAGATTTGTCCTAGTTTATCTCTATTCTAGATGCTTCATAGCAGGAATCAAGAAATGACTCGAGGGTGTGGGCTTCCTCGGCCGTAGGGTAGCCCATTATCAAGCCATCCACAAACTTCGATGAGAGGTCAGTAGTTTATGGAGGGTAATCCTAGCAAAGCTCATGTCTGAATAGAGCTTTTGATCAGGTGGCCCAAGCCTTCAACCATGATGATGAAGATGAAGGGAGAAATGGGTCCCTTGCCATATGCCTCTTGAGGATTGGATGCGAAGTTGAGGATATTCCATTTAACTAGGATGGAGTGAAAGGGGAGTGTGATGAGATTCATAACGATCTATCCATGTGTGACTCATCCAAAAGCTGCAAGGATATTTTTTATGTAGTCCCAACTTATTTTGTCAAAATATTTGGAGAGTTAAAATTTGGAAGCATACCTCGGTTTTCCGGTGGTTTTGAGGGAATGAATGACCTCATGAGTTAATATGATGTCGTCTAGGATAAGGTCAGCCTTCCACATACCCCGTTTGCCTGGGGAAATGATGAGAGGTAGTAACTTCTTCATCCTATTAGCTATGACCTTGGATATGATTTTGTAAATAACATTACGTAGGGCTATATGGTCTATACTTACTGTGCGAGGAAACTCTATCTTCTTTTGGGATCGCAGTGATGAAGGTAGCATTTGGGAGTCAGTAATGCCTGGGAGTGGACCTAGATTCCTCCACAACTTCCCAAACTTCGTTTTAGATGACATCCGAGAAGAAATGAAAGAAGTTGCGGTGAACTGAACTAAACCCCGGAGCTTCCCCAACTTTCCACCGGAAGATCAGTCGTTCCACCCTTCGCCGTAATGGTAAAGATCAAGTATCATCCCAAGGTGATCCTCCTCATATCGATTGGGAATGCTGAGTAATTTTCCCCGATGGCTTCTTGCTTCTCAAAAGCTGTCCTCGAGGATTTTCCTAAGGATTGCGTATTCCTCCGTGATGGCTTTCTGAATCTCCACCTTTTCCATCTTGATTTTTCAAGACAATAATTCGTTGTTCATATGGTGTTGTATGGTGGACTCATGGAATAATTTAGTTTTTTCTTTCTCCTTCTTTGAGCTGATTCGAAATTTTTCCTCCAAAGGGCTTTTCATGGTTCCTTCTTTTCCTCCAACCGAGTGGTCAGCATTACTCCTAGTGTGATGTCCATCCGTGGCGTCCATTTTGGATGATATTCGTTAAGGTAGATTTATTTTTTTCTTTCCAGTGTCTTTCTCCGTTCAATGAATATATTACCAAATGTGGTTTTGTTCCGTACTTTCAAATGTCTTTGAAAAGTTTCAACTTTTTTGAATTGAATCATTTTTGTGCCCGGAGGGGGTTCTATAGAAGACCACCAATGGGATACCACCTTGAACTCGGGGTTTCGAGCTGCCAATGTTCAAACTTAAGCGTTTGGGAGTGGCGCTTACCTCGGGTGGATCCATTAGATTTGTACGTCCCAATGATCGATCTCGCTCGTTGGGATAATGGTGTTGCATGTGTCTCCTCCTAGGCGGATGAGGTCATCAATGATGAGGAATCTGTCCAATCGAGAGGCTATATGCCGAGTGCCTCCTCTTTTGTTGTTCCTCGGTGACTATCCCATTTGAGGTTTGGAGATCTATGAGATTGTTACTTTGGATGAATTCTTTGTCCATTACCGTGAGATTCGAGATGTTGTCTTACACCTTTCTTTTCCTAGAGGTTGGTAATCGCGTTGAAATATCCTCTCAGAACTCGTAGGGGATGGGATCACGGAGGTTAAGATCCTCAATATTTCTTAGAAGCATCGCTTTTGTTGTGCATTTTGAGGTGCATAGTTACAGAGTAGTCCATGTATATCACATCTAATTGTGGAAATTACTCCCGGATGAAATTTATATTGGCTTGCGTGTTCTCTATAGAGAGATAATTTGAGGGTCCCGCATGATGGTAAGTACCCTGCATGCCCCGTTTGCATTGACTCGCTATGATTTCTACCTTTCCATATCTTGTTGATGATGGTTTCTAGGGTTGAACTAGTGCATTTGGTTTCTAGCATGTAGAAATTGCAAGGTGTTCCTTCCATAATCATTTTTTTAAATATTTTATGTTTTTTTCTGGGGCTATTTGTCTTCCGATATTCCATGAGGTGAGCTTCATGGGATATATTAGGAGGTGAGAGCATAGAATTTGGTTAACTTTGGGAATCATCTTGATTCCACCATTTATTTCCTTACTTTGATGGTTCTTTGTATGATGTTTTCCTTCCTCCCTTTCTAGACTCTTTGCGAAGTATTGGGTGTTGATTATCGTTCCTCCCTCGTATGCCCAGAGAGGGTAGATAGCAGCTCGGCTAATATTTCTCCATATTTTCAATTTGTTGCTCCGGGGATTGAAGTGTAGTATTTTTTTGTACATACTTCTTCTAGCCCTGCTAGATCCAATCCTTCTAGATTCATATACTTTCTAGATCTTCTTCCATCGCTTCCGTATTGTTTCCATTATCAAGTTCTTTGCCTTTGATATAATTGTTGTCCCTCTCGTGTTGGTATCGGGAGGTTTTAAGAAGGTTTCTAGTGAAAGCTTATTTTGCTACACCATTTTTGATTGAATCTAAGACAAAGTGGGAGGTGCTTCCGTACCTCCTTGCCCGGACCTCTGCTTTCATTTTATTTAGCCGGGTTAAGGGTTGCGTGTCGTTGCCGGTAGTTGGTGTTTTTTTTTTCTACTACTAGGTAGATATCTTGTTATGTCTTTTTTCTTTCTACATTCGTGAATCCCTCATTTTATTGTTCATTGGTGCCCTTTTCCTTTGTTTCCTTTTCATTTAGCAATATCCGAATAAATTCCCATGTTTATGACATTTCTTACATTTGAGGGGAATGTGTTCCATAATCAACAATTTGATTCCATTCAAAATCTTCATGCAAGAGACTTACTCTCGCTTCGGTAGCGCTCATCTAGGATTCATGTAGACACAAATATGTGTGTAGGGCCGCATACCCGTTGATCTTGGTTTCTTCGCGATCTTCGAAGAACTCCCCAGGGTACGCTGTCTCACAAGGTGAATTCGTCCCGCAGTCTGGTGGAGAGTGAGATGGATCCATATTGGTGCCTAGGTAAGATCCTCGTTTTGTCCGGGTTGAAGTGCTCACCACGTCGCCAAAGGTATAAGCTCACTATGTTAGCTAGCACGACCTTCCATCCATGATCCTATCCTTATCTTCTGTGATATGCAAAGAGGATGTTGAATGTTTCCTTGCAATACGCTTAGATCTATATGTCCTTTGCTTCATTTCTAGGCTATCCATCCTTGCCTTTTCCATGGGCCGTAAGTCCATGAACCTACCTATTAATGCATGATCTTTCATGAATTGATTCTTCCATTTATAGCCGTGCGCTAGGAGTTCAATCACACGTTTCTTGGTTTCTTTTGGTATGCAAGTGGTAGATTTCATGGTCACATCCCCCGTGATCGAGTTGGATTTCCGTCCGGCATTATGGGTGTCGCCCCCATAGTTTTCTTGGTGATAGTCTAGAGTTCGCTAATCATGCACCCAACCCTACCCCCATCCCCGTTAGTGATCACCGGTTACGAGGTAGCAACCTCTCCACCGGAGCCTGGCCATTGGAAAGCCTATGGTTGTCCGGGGTCTTAGATTACCATAGCTCGACTAGAAGAGAAGGATCGCCACGACAGTCATTTCCAAAACTAGCAAACCCTAGGTCGTGGTAGGCAGGTAATTTGATGCAAAGCTCATAGGTTTTTCCTTGCTAATTCGTGCCCCTACATTGTTATTGTTATGTCAACTAGAATTATTTTAATTTATATGGTTAAATGGATTCTAATTTATAACTACTATTTATATTAAATATATATTTCACATTTTCTATATTTTAGAAATATTTATATTTTTGATTATATGTTTATTAATTATATGTTTTGAAATATGATAAGAATATGAATCCTTATTATTTTAATTTATTTTAATGATATTTTCATTGTCTCAAATGAAATGGAACATATGTTTAGATGATCCTACTTATTGTTGTATTAGAGATCTAATAGAGATCAAGGAGATAGAAGAACTTGAAATGCCAAACCTATACTTTATTCAACATGAACGTGGAGTATCTCACTTCAAAGTCTAGGGCTAGGTAGTATCTCAAAAATTCTCGATAGCCTTTTTCATTAAGTCTTGTGGGCTCAAGTGATCGAACCTACAATATGTCCTCGAGGAGGGAATCGCTAGAATTATGATGTTCAAAGGTTGTCATGAATTTGAATCGACCGTTTCCATATGTTTTGCACAATGTGACCCCTTGAACTTGTGACATGAACATGTTTCACAACTATCTAGAGTAGCATAGTGTTAATCCAACCAATATATGCCTCACAATATGTTGATTGTTAATAGGTTATATCTAAGTTACTTAGCAGAATATCATAACTTCTTCAACATATAACTTAAGCATTCATATTGTCACAATTCGTAATAACACTTTCTTCAAAAATAACTATGCAAGATAAAGCCATGAAACTTCAAATTATACGTAAGATATACAAGATGCAAAAATTTATATGGAATGATATTTGGCCTTCAATTTTATGACAATAGTGAAAATTACAATAAATGGATATTCCCA
This sequence comes from Pinus albicaulis, assembly GCA_034641835.2. Taxonomy (NCBI): domain Eukaryota; kingdom Viridiplantae; phylum Streptophyta; class Pinopsida; order Pinales; family Pinaceae; genus Pinus; species Pinus albicaulis. The sequence goes on from CM076575.1 coordinate 1,956,120,095, forward strand.
AATCATCTCGATTAGTTCCCTCCACATGCAAGTAAAATTCACCAAAATTAAAATCCAATTGAACTTGTCACCACACTTCCATATGTGTGGCTTTAAAACACCGTATTTCATGCAACAATCTAACTCGTCGTCCATGCAAACTTCATTTGCTTATTTTGCAAGAGCTGTGTTACACCAAGAGTGTATTTATCATGTGGTTGGAGTCGTGCTCTTAGTAGAACCTGGGCAGCTTCACCAAGAGATTTACATTGATCCCTACTTAGACAAGAACCTGCAGTTTCAATAAGAGCTCTACACTGATCCTTTCTTAGACACCAATGGTTTTACATTAGAAAGAAAGGATGGAGAACTAAATATTATTTGTTTTATTTATATAAAAGGCAAATGTATCAATATATTTGCAATCAATCCAGTCATAGAAAATTAATTGAAGCACACCTAAAAATTGATATTTCACATTAAATAAAACTCTAAAAAGGAATACTTATAAGAATATTATTTGTGTTGATAAATTATCAAAGTTTAAATTTCACATTATTAAACTCGAGATTCTTATAAGACTAATAAAATTCCAAGTTCTAGCACAAAAGACTCATAATAACCAATCTTATATTTGAATATATATTCAATTACATTCATTAAATTAAAATTCATAAGGATTAAATTTAGCATCATACAAGTAGAAATTATGATTGAAAATATAAAACAACCAAAGTTGAAGGTATTGAATTTTAAAAATAACAAAGAAAATAGCATTAGTGTAAAATAAAATATGATAATTGAAGATCGTTGGTTTAATCACTACAAGGAAAAGACCCTCTTAGAGGATGTTTTTGAGGAATCCCTTATAAAAATACCCCAAACATCCATTTCTAAAGGAGATTACTAAGGTGATTACAGTTTGAGATTTTCATGATTTCTTGTCCTAAGTGCACTTATCATCATAAACCACATTGGTGCATTCCAACAAGAGAAAGCACCGTGCACAAAACATCAGTAACACCGGACACCATGTGCTCTATACAAACCCACTCAAAGGCATTGTACATCGTAGCACATGAGTGCTTTATAACTCTTCTCACCGTGCCCCATAAAAAAACACACCAAAACAAAAACTGCTCCTAAGGCGGTATTAAGCAACTATGATCGGTGCGCCCATAAAACCTCGCACACCAACATTGTTAAATCAAAAAAATTACGCGCCAAATAACCGCAATTTTCACTTTTCTCGCGTTGCTCTAGAGCTCTCAAGCATCTGCGTGAAATTTATCCTTGTCCGAGCCGCCCCGATATTGGTGCTCCCATTGCACCCATTGCATGCACTTCTACCGTGCATTTCCCACCAATCTCTACTTTGAATTTTTCAAATTCTACGTACTCAATATGCCTTCTCGACGGCCAAATGTATAGGTATTTTTCTTGTTTTTTCCATATTTTAATTTTTTAGCAAATTATAATTTCAAATAACCTTAAAATTAACCATTTAAAAGAAAAAAATTTTGTCAAGGCGATGTGCTCGAGCTGCTTGGCTCGTGACGGCTCATGGCGTCGCCTCTCGTAAATTTACAGTCGACCGCAACCGTGCTAATGGTATCCGCATTAGTTCCCGGCATCGATAGTAATCGTAATATTTTAAAATTTTAAAACAGCACGGTATGCCATTTACCTGGCCGCATCATTGACATGGAATAGCAAAGAATATCTGGCAGCGCTGACTGAAATATATGCCCCAGGGTGGATATTGTTAGCTGTGACCGCATTTCACATTCTCGATGTTGTCAAAAGTGTAGCCTTAGTAAATCGGGTATATCTAGAGACCAGACTTGCCCAAGGTGACAAAGGTGCATCGTATATTTTAAATTTTAAAAAAAAAGTTGTGCAAATTTGCCATCTGCCGTGACGTTGATCTAAGATACAAGTATTTTTTTCAAAGGCATCGTGATTTTGTATTTCGACAAATTTCACCGTGCGATTTGGTAGTGGCACATCAGATTGTTGACTATGTAATGATGGCAAGATACTATCATTGATTTAATCAGACGATTTCCGTGGTGTAGAGTTGACAAGATACCACTCCCGACACAAGGTATAGTCAATGGTAATCGCAAATTTTTAGGAGCACCGCTGCTAGTGCTGAATATTTCCGGCAGACTAGTGCCTCGTGGTAGTTTATAAAAGATGCACCGGATCAGGTATGCCTCGCTTTTTTCTACTCCATCAATTTTTTTGTTTTTTTTCCAAAACATTATATATGTATATTTCTAAATACATGCCTCATTTTAATAAATTTTTTTAATGTAATATGTTAATCATTCCTAAGATGTTAAAGGAGAGAAGAGGGGGAACAATGACAACAACATACATACCAAAGATAACATGGTTCACCCGTGGAGGCACCAGAGAGGGAGAGAGATGTGTGTGTACCCCTTTCACCCTATTACAAAGAACTACCCATGGGCTCTATGTGTAGGTAGGCCTCCTCAAGTTCTATGAGGAGGCTACTTTCCTAAAGGGCCATGGCTTGATTTTTGAGACATCTTATTTGGTGTGGAATGTCCATCAATATGTTTGGTTGGTTGTAACTAGTGGTACATGCCCACTAAGGAGGATATATATTTTAATATGCTGCTTATCAGAGGAGAGGGGTGATTTTCCCTGCTCCTGCAGGTTCCACTGGCTATGTAGCATGGAACTGGCTAGTGTACCCCGTAGATACATTGATCGTATATATCATATTGGTGCATCTCAGTCGAGGTGAGGTGCCTTCACTTCTAATTTTGACCATTTCACAAATACCCGTTGACGGGAAACACACTAGTTGCTCGCTTCTATATTATGTTGATTCTTTTTTAAGACAGAGCTACGACATGTCGTGTGGTCCGACATTTTTCGCAGTTTTGTACAACCTGGGATAGATGTCATGCTCATGCACAGGAGGGACAACTTCCCTTTTCTTCAAAGATTTTTATTTCTTTATTTTTGAGAGGTTTCCAGACAAGGCCTACTTTTTTCGACAAGCTCGTAGGCCCATGTTCGAGGCACAGATGCACATGATGCCCAAGAGGGTCGAGACTATTTCGCAGAGGATATCGAATGATGCATCGAGTTATTTTTTTTTTATCCAAGAATCAGACGGCCAAGTGGTTAAGTAATAATTCTCTATTATTGTCCCTTGTCCTTATGTAGGTTGATCAGTGAGGGTGTGCCAACATCCTCTTCTGCTGTACCGATGAGCACCGGAATGATAGACGTAATATTATTATTTTATTTAAATTTATTCTAACATGTCTTTTATCTTGTTTTTATTAAATCAGGTAATGAAATTGCTCAATTATTGTTGTGTGCTTGTACATATTTTGCAGAAATTGGGTCTTTGATGGCAAGGACATGCCAGCACCACCACATGATCTGTGGATCCCCGAGGACACCGGTGGCATGCTGTGATGCCGAGGATCATGCTAGATGTGTCGATGCGGCAGATACCTGGCCCTCGCCGGGGTGGTGCGTCGCAGATCGGGGCTTTTCCTAGGCCAGTGGGCTGATAGAAGACAGATGGGAGTTGGGTGACCAAATCACTCGCATTGATTTTTGAGGCCTGCGCATCGGGGCCCGTCAATATGAGAGACATACAAGCCAATGGTAGGCTATTAAGACATGTGGAGAGGGCATGTTGCATGACATGTACAAACATGCGGCATGTCATAGGAGCTACGACCTTAGATACGCAGGTGAGGAGGACCATTGCACATTATAGGTGTGGCCGAGATGGAGCACGGGATCTATTATCCAAGGAGCAACGACCATCATCCGATGACAAGCCACCTCACGACACACCCTCGATGAGCAAACTTCCTCCACTAGCACGAGCACAGTCATCATGGAGAGTAGGCTGGACCATTGGCCACATCCAGCTAGTAGCCTCGTAGTATCCAAAGCAAAGAATCGATGAACATGAGCAAAGCTAGACCATCGATCGCCGAGCTTGCACCATTGGATCGAAAGCAGGCCTCTACTAGTATCGCTATTGATGATGTACCACTGGCCGATCCATGACATTTATATTACAAATTGTATATTTTTGACATTATCTCAGTTTATATATATATATATATATATATATATATATATATATATATATATATATATATATATATATATATATATATATATATATATATATATATATATATATATGGTCCATGTATTTTACTGCTCATGTTGTATGCTTGTACTTAATTTACATGCTTCGGTGATCATCATGATGTGTATATTGTTGTGTCATGTATGATATGTACTTCATTTAATGTAACTTGTAGATAGATGCGAGTTTCACATGGGATGTATATTTGATGTTTGTGTTGTGACGATGTTAATATATACGTTAAATTTAAGTTTGTTAGATGATCATGATCAATGCATGATGTTAGTGATTTTGAATGTGTTTTTTAGTCAAATATGATGTTTGTACGATGGTTATCATGAATGTGATCTTTATTAATTAATTTAATATTAAATGATCATGATATTGTGAAAGTGTAATATTTGTAATTCTAATTGTATGTAAAATTGTAAAATTGTAATTGTAATTGTAATTTTAATTTTGTAAAATTATTATAATTGTATATATGAAAAATTCTAAAATTGTAATTATAATTGTACTATACGTGACATTGTAAATTTTTAATTGTAATTTAATTCTAATTTAATTTTAATTGTAATTGTATGTAAAATATCAGAAAATTTAATCAGATGATTGTGAAATGATTTTATTAAAATTTTTAAATTTTTAAATTTGTAAAATTTTAAATAATTGTAAAGTAATAAATCTAGAATAATATAATTATTGTAACATAATAAAGTTTAGGTAAATACGTAAATAAATTCATGTACTTTAGAATTATCAATATTTTTATTTTTATCTTATAGATACAACAAATTAACTAATTTATAGTACGACATTGTTTTTTAGATCAACATAATTGGAAAATTATCAAGTGAAATATTGATTTTAACATTAACACAATGTAAATTACTAATTAATTCAAAATACGTATTATAATGTTTCAAAAACCCATCTAAAAAGTATAAATATTGATGTGAAATAACACATGTAAAATATCACTCTGCTCTCATGATCACCCCATCATCTTCCACCACATGATAACACTATTTTTCTCAAAAATATGTTTTGATCTAGGGTCATGTCAATACGAAATCCACCAATCCCTATCCAACAGACTGTGTGTGCTAATTCGGTTGCAAAGTGTTTGGGGAAAACATAGGGCTCCTTAGCTTCCTCCCACATCCGTCTAGAATTGATACATGTATCAACCTACTATCGTAATCTTCCTTTACATTATTCCGATCAAACGTGTCCCACTTGCACCTAAAAATAACACATTGGAAAGAAGAGAAATCCACTTCAATGATCTCTTATATCTTTCCGACGTAATCCTACGTCCCTCGTACTAGGTTTTGATCACTATGGCCAGATCGACTAGATCAACGAACTTGACTTCCACTCAGAGGCTTTAACCCTGAACGTAAATTATCTACACACGAATCTTATAAATCGTAAAATAAACAATAGCGAGAGCAAAAAACATAAAAATGATAAACACAAGAGATTTTCCCGGATCCCAAATCTCGACGACCAGCCTGATTTTTCATTATATCTTTTTTAGTGTTACAACACATATATATACATGTCGAAGCATACATAAACCCTAATCCATTAAACCTCGATTAGAACATAGCCGTAGTTCCCTTGACCGGATCTACAAAATATCGTGGGTCGAAACCATCGTACTCCGGTAAACCATGCGTAAACTCATGCACAAAACATGGGTGGGTCCTACGGCGAGTGGGACCGCATACCAAAAAATTTCGCCGGCACGCTCGACCCCGAAGGCTGGGGGCTATCGCTCTCCGTCGCGCTAGCGCACGTACAATGATGGATCTAGTAGTGGAAAGAATATAACACATAATAACATTCTCCCCACTTGTTGTTTTCTTTTCCACATGGGCCATAAGAGAGCTTAGTCATTAAATAATTCTTCAACACCCATTACTTCTCTACACCAAGAGAACTGAAAACACAGACTTTGTCACTGCATCCGCAACATTCTTCAAAGTGTCCACCTTACCAAAGAACACCATTTTAGCCTCAACCATATTTCTAACAAAGTGATATTGAACATCAATGTGCATTGTATTTGAATGATAAAGTGTGGTTCTTAGCCAAGAAAATTTCACTTTGGCTATCACAACCATCCTTATAGCTTGTCAGACTAACCCCATACTCTTGAACACACCTCTCAGAACTAAATCTCTGACTTTTGCTTGCATGAGTGGTCATGAAGGTCAGCTTCTTTGTAGTTGAAAGAGCCACTGCTGCATCAGATTTTACTCATCCAACTGATCAAGGCCAAAATAGGCTAAACACATACCATCAGATCTTCTTTGGTCTAGATTCCACCAACAGATCAACAAACCACGAATGTCCAACATTCTTTCCAACTCGGTCTTCCTTGGTAAAGACAAGCCATAATCACTAATGACACGTAAATATCCGAAAACCTCGCTTCACCGTCGTCCAATGCCTCCTTTCCCGGGGTTTGACATAAACTCGCTTCAATACTCCCACCGCATGTGCAATGTCCGTCTACTGGCGTACCATTGCATACATCACGCTACCCACCGCACCGTGAGATATGGAACAATGTGACATATTCTTCCTCTTCTTCTTGTGTCTTGGGACACCGTTCAGCCAGAGCACCTACAGCCATGTGAATAGGAACTTTCATCTATTTACTATCCCCGCATATCAACCTTGCACATAGTCTCGACATACTTCCCTTCCGGTTTAACCGTAGATCTCTTTGGTCGATCTCTCTTAATTTCCATGCCAAAAATATAGCTCGTTAAAAGACAAAGATCGCCTTCCATGTCGAATTTGAGAACAGCTTGGTCTTCAAATCTTGGATAATTTCTTTGTCATTTCCAATCAACAACATATCATCCACATACAAGACCAAATAAATAACACAACCACCAATTAATTTAAAAATAAACACAAAGGATCCTCCCTGCTTCGGTGAATCCTGTCCTCGATATAGGCATCAAGTTTCATACCACATCCTTGGTGATTGTTTTAACCCATACGTAGACTTCTTCAACCTACATACCAGTTTATTTCTACCCTTCACCATGTTTTCCAGTTTCTTCATGTAGATCTCCTCTTCTCGGATCCCCATGAAGAAATGTTGTCTTCACATCCATCTGCTCTATCTCAAAATCAAATGCGTAAAGAACATAAAAGTAATCTAATAGAAGTAACTTTGGCAACAGAGACAAAATATCAAGAAAATCACCCCGCATCCGGGAATAGCCTTTGCTACCAACCGAGCTTTGTATTTCTCCACCTTTGCTTTCTACATTCATCTTCTTCTTAAACACCCATTTTCTCCCAATGGATTCTTCCACGCAACTCCACCAAATCCCATGCCTCATTTTTGTACAAGGATGCCTCTCATCAACCATGGCCTCCTTCCAGTTTTCCATCCTCCTCGAATCTACTTCCTCCCCGATAGTTCTCCGGGATCATAATTAGTTATAGTTAAGGCAAAACTCGAACAAAAATCGATGGACTATACCTTTCTTAGTTTCCTTCTTCCCGAAAATGATCTTCTCACAACTAGAGCTCAGGGCTCTCTCCTCTTCCGAGTCTTCTTCTGTAGAGTCTCGATTCATCCTCCTTTGTATTCAAAATCTATCTTCTCAGCATTTTGGTAGGAATTCTTGTCTAACAACATCTTCACCTCTCTAAACACTACATCTCTATTGTACACAACCTTCCCTTGCTTCGGTTCCAAAGCTCGTAACCCTTAAACCATCCTTATACCCAATAAAGATGCACCTTTCAGATTTATTATCCAACTTGGTACTTTTCTCCCTGACATGTACATATGCATCACATCCAAATACCGTTAGATGTGAAAGAGAGGGTTTCTTACGAAATTCATACCTCATGTGACATTATCCCAACACTCGATGAAGGTGAGATTCAGCAACTGCATAGCATGCAAGCCTCGATCGCCCGCCTGCACTTGTCCTAACCCGGTTCCACCGAGCACGCTTCTTGCCTTTCCACGCCGTTCGTTCATTCTTCTTTCGCAACTCGTTTTGGCCGAGGTGTGGCGGAGTAGTCTTCCTCTGTCAGGCTATACCACACTTGCCAGAACTCTTCAAATTCCTTCTGAAAACTCCCCACCATTGTCTATCCTCGCCTTTATCTCTTCTGCCTAGTTTTCCACCGCAGCCTTAAATTCTTTAAATCGTCAAAGACTGCATTTATTCCTCAAGAAATATATCCATGTATTCCTTGAGAAGTCATCTATGAATGAAACATAGTACACAGACTCCTCTCAGCTGAAGGAACTCGACACAGTCCAAACACATCATTGTGCACAAGTTCTAATATCTTGTTTTCCAGTACAAGAAGGAAAACTCACCCGATTCCCGTCTCCCATATACCCAATGTTCACGTAAACGAAACTGTGAGAGTAATTAGACATACTTTCTACCATACCATTTCTATGCGTCAAGGCCCTTCTCTCCAATATGTCCAAGCCTTTCGATGCCATAACATGGTCTTTCTCTCTCCGCAGATAGCTAGGCTTTCCACTCCACTTTCAAGAACCACATAACTCTTACACTCCATTAATAACAGTGCTACCTTGTACTTTGTACATAGTTCTAGTCCAATCTCCCTCGAATTAACAATTGCTCCCCGAACCATCTTGTAGGCATCTTTCGAACACTGCTTTTACACCTACATCATCCATCTTGCTTACAAAAATTAGATTTCATTCACGTGTATCATGCGTAACACCAGAGTGTTCTAATCCTTCCACCTTGCGCTTCAGCTTGACCTTTCCACGTCCGACACTCGTCTCCTATCATCCCCTAGAAGACATCACCATCATATTTCTCATACTCACAAAACCACTCCCTCCGGGGAGTGAAGTGAAAGGATGCGCCCGAGTCAATCAACCATGACTCATGATCTACATGTGTATTTGTGAAGAAATAAATACACATCCCCACCTTCATCCGAGGTGGTTCTTTCCTCTCGTAGAAGGAGCATCATCGCATCCCTTTCCTTTATCGTGAGATTTAGATCCGCATTCCTTTTTGCAGTGTCCTTCCTTTCCGTGATTTCCGCATACTCCCTACAAAATTTCCAGGGGGATTTAGATCTCCCTCTAGATTTGGATCTCCCACTCGAAACCTTATTCTTGTTTCTATATTGGGACCTTCCCTAGGCCGTATAAGGCATATCCATTCCCGACCTCCATATTTCTCCGTCTCATTTCCTCCGACAAAATAGTTGGCCGAGACAATTTCATCAAATTCCGTTGCAGATGTATTGCTACTTCCCATTGCAATAACCAGATCATTCCACGAATCAGGTAGAGAACACAACAACCGATGCACTTATCTTCATCCGAGATTTTAATATCACCAGATGATACCGACTCTACACAAGTATTGAAGGCGTTCGATGCTTTTTCACCGAGTTCCATCCCTTCCTTATCCTCGTGTTATACAACTTTTTCCAATGTGAACAACTTATCTACCAGACTTAGATTGGTACAAAGTCCCAAGTTTTTCCCACAAATTCTTCATCGTAGCTTCCCCAGATACATTCAAAAATAATGAATCCGAGACACACAACCGCATTTCAGGCTCTTTGCCTTTCGATATAGCTTCTTCCACTTCTCTATCCGACATCGTCGTTGGTTTAGTACCCGGATCTACCGCGATCCACTGATATTTATCCACCAACAGATCCTCCATCTGAGTTTCCACAACTCAAAAACTTCCGAATTAAATTTATTCTCTATCTTTCGCGTTCGCCATCTCTTTCATCGCAACAAAAGATCCGCGTATCTCCCATCGAATGGTCTACCTCGTGCCCAAACAAAAAACCCGCAGCAAAGGCGGCCCTCAGTTTAAACAACTCGATTCAAATGTAGGTTTTAACCCCGAACAAATTATCTACAATACCTAATCTTATAATAGAAAATAAACAATAGCGAGAGTATAAAACATAAAATCGTATAAAATTGACATATATTTCCGGATCCCAAATCGACGACGAGCTTGATTTTTCATTATATTTGTTTCGTGTTACAACACATATATATACATGTCGAAGCATACATAAACCCCAATCCATTAACCCCGGATTAGAACATAACCGTAGTTCACTTGACCGTATCTAAAATACCAAAATATCAAAACCATCATACCCCAAAACCATGTGCAAACTCATGCACAAAACATGCGTGGGTCCACCTATGACCGGGACCGCAGATACTGTGTGGCCCCCGCCGGGTGCTGCCCGTACCCCGACAGCGGGGGCTTCCGCCACCCCCCGTGGACCCCCGTCGCGCCCGACGCAATGTGGCCACATAATCTAGCCTCTGTGGAAATAATATAACACATACCCAACATTCTCCCAATTTGTTTTTTTCTTTCCACTGTGGGCTGCCAGAGAGCTTAGTCATTAAATAATTCTTCAACACCCATTGTTTCTCTACACCAGGAGAACTTCTCAGTGCTCACGTACTTTTCAATGCATCTACAACATTCTTCAAAGTAACCACCTTTAACAAGAACACCCTTTTAGCCTCAACCATATCTCTAACAAAGTGATATCAACATCAATGTGCTTTGTCTTTGAATGATATGTATTCTTAGCCAAGAAAATTACACTGCTATCAAGCAACTTTATCCTTATAAATTTCTGTTTTACCAACCCCATAATTTGAACACAATCTCTATAAACTGGAATTTCTTCCTTGCTCGTATGAGTGGCTGCTATATTCGCTCAGACTGGCATTACTCAAAATCATGCCTTTACTCATCCAACTAACTCCATCGCGCCTCCAAATAGGCTAAATACATACCCACTTGTAGATCTTCTTTTGGTCCTCGTATCTCCAAATTTAGTCCGTATCAACAAACCACGAATGTCCAACATTCTTTCCAATCTTGGTCTTCCTTGGTATCACAAGCCATAATCACTAATGCCACGTAAATATCTGAAAACTCGCCTATTGTCATTCAATGCTCCTTCCCCGGGTTTTACATAAACCTCGTTTAATACTCGATCGCATGTGTACCGGGTCTAGCATGACTCATCGCCTTACACGTCACCTAACGCACTCGCATATGGAACACGAGACGTATTCTCCTCTTCTTCATGGTGGTCTTGTGACACTGTCTCCAAGAGATGCCTTTACACCTACAGAATAGGAACTTTCACTGGTTTACTATCCTCGCATATTGAACCTTTGCAATATAGTCTCGCCATAATTCTAGTTTAACGAGAGCTTCTCTTTGCCCGATCTCTCTTAATTTCCATGCCAAAAATATAGCTCACAAGACCAACATCCTTCATGTCGAATTTTGAGAACAAGCTTGGGTCTTCAAATCTTGGATAATTTCTTTGTCATTTCCAATCAACAACATATCATCCACATACAAGACCAAATAAATAACACAAATAATTAATTAATTTAAAATAAACACGTTGATCCTCCCTTGCTTATGGTGAATCCAAGTCCTCGTATATAGGTATCAAATTTCTGATACCACATCCTTGGTCACTGTTTTAACCCATACAGAGACTTCTTCAACTCGCAGACACTGCCTCTTTTCTACCCTTCACCATAAAGCATTTAGGTTGCTTCTGATGTAGATCTCCTTCTAGATCCCCGTGAAGAAATGTTGTCTTCATATCCATCCTGGTTTCATCTCAAAATCAAATGCAACAAGAATGTGATAAAAGTAATCTAATAAAAGTAACTTTGGCAACAAAATGAGAAAAATATTAGCAAAACTAATCGCATCTCGGGGAATAACCTTTTTCTACCAACCGAGCTTTGTATTTCTCCCCCCACCTTCTCAACATTCATCATCTTCTTAAACACCCATTTGCTCCCAATGGGTTTCCTTCCATCATTAACCGACCCGAAATCCCATGTCTTCATTTTGGTGCAAGGATGCCATTTCATCAACCATGGCCCCTTCCATAGTTTTCCATCCTCTCGAATCTATCGCCTCCCCGATGTTTCCGTGGGATCATCATCGCTATAGTTAAGGAAAACCCAAACGTAAAGAAAATGGACTATACCTTCGGTTTCCTTCCCGAACCGATCTTCTCACAACTCGGAGTTTGTGGTTCTTCCCTTTCCGAGTCTTCATTGTAGAGTTTGTTTCATCCTCCTTTAGCTCAAACTCTATCTTCTCGTGGTTCCTTTGGTAGGACTTGTCTAACAACATCTTCCAATTTCTCTAAACACCACATCTCAACAGACACAACCTTTCCTCAAGCTTCGGGTTCCAAAGCTTGTAAATCTCTTTAACCCATCCCATACCCAATAAAGATGACCTTCGTATTTATTATCCAACGTGGTCCTTTTCCTTTGGAACATGTACATATGCATCACATCCAAATACCATTAGATGTGAAAAAGAGAGGGTTTCACGTCCATACCTCATGGAGTTCCATCCTCCAACACCGATGAAGGTGATCCGTTAACTATATAGCATGCGCTCCCGACCGCCTTCCCGCCTGCACTCTGTCCTAACCCGATACCACCGAGCATGCTTTTCCTTTTCCATCAATGTTCTGCTCATTCTTTCTCTCTGCAGCTCCGTTTCTTTGCCGAGGTGTGTAAGGAGTAGTCTTCACCGTGCTATTCCACACTCTTTTTTATAGAATTCTTCAAATTCCTTCTTGCAAAACTCCCCACCATTATCTCGTCCTCGCCGTTCTTATCTTCTTTCTTTGTCCGGTTTTCCACCGCAGCCTTAAATTTGTTAAATCTGTCAAAGACTTCAGATTTCTTCCCAAGAAATATATCCATGTATTCCTTGAGAAGTCATCATTTAATGAAAACATAGTACAATGACTTTCCAAAGGAAGGAACTAACACAGTCCAAACACATCACCGTGCACAAGTTCTAATATCTTGTTTGCCCTCTTAGCACAAGAAGGAAAACTCACCCAATTCTACTTCCTATACACACAATGTTCATAGAAATCGAAATCCAGAGAGAAATTATACATACCTTCTACCATACATTTCTATGCGGTATCCGAAGGCCCTTCTCTCCAATATGTCCAATCCTTTCGATGCCATAAAATACGGTCTCTTTCTCCGCAGGATAGCCAGGCTTTCCACCCACCTTCAGAACCACAGTAATCGTTACACCCATCAATAACAAGGTTACCTTTGTAGCTTGTACAGAGTTCAGTCCGAACTCCTTGCATTAATATCACTTCTCCCCAAACCATCTTGGTATGAATATTTCTCGAACACCTGCTTTACACCTACATCATCCATCTTGCTTGGCGTAAATTAGATTTCTCGTCAATGTGCAGAATATGCAGAACACTGTGAAGTGTTCTAATCCTTCCACCTTGCAAACTTCAAACTCTGACCTTTCCACGTCCGTCGATTCTAGCCTTCCTATCATCCCCTAGAAGACATCACCATCATTATACTGCTAGTAGTCCACTCTATGGGAGTGAAGTGAAAAGGATGTGCCTAAGTCAATCAACCATGACTCATGATCTACATGTGTATTTGGAAGAAGAAGCTAAATACACATCCCCACCTTCATCCGAGGTGTTTTTTGCCTCGTGTATGACATCATCGATCCCTTTCCTTTCTCAGAGCTTTAGATCCGCATTCCTTTTGTAAAGTGTCCTTCCTTTCCGTGTTTCAAAGATACCTTTACAAACTTTCCAGAGATTTAGATCTCCCTTTATATTTGGATCTCCCACTCGAAAACTTATTCTTGTTTCTGTTTGGGGACTTTCTCATAAATGTATATGTACCCCATTCGACCCTCCATATTTCTCCGTCTCATTTCCTTCGACAACAAGGCCGAGACAATGTTATCAAAATTCAAGGTAGTTGTATTGCTACCTATTGCAATAACTAGACTATCCCACGAATCAGGTAGAGAACAAAACAACCGATGCACTTATCTTCATCCGAGATTTTAATATCAAATCGCATGATAGCCGACTACTACGCATTGAAGGTATTCCGTATGCTCTATCACCGAGTTCATCCTTCATCCTCAAAGTTAAGGGCTGCATTTTTCCGCGTGAACAACTTATTTACTGTGAGACTTAGATTGGTACAAAGTCCCAAGTTTTTCCCACGAATTCTTCGTCGTAGCTTCCCGTATACATTCAACAATACCGAATCTGAGAAACACAATCAGACAGGCTCTTTTCCTTCCGATCTAGCTTCTTCCGCCTTCATCCTCGACATTTCCATTGGTTTAGTACTGATCTACCGCGATCCACCGATCTTTACCCACCAAATAGATCCTCCATCTTGAGTTTCCACAACTCAAAACTCTAACCATTAAATTTCTCGGACATTCATCTTTCCGCTACTCACCATATTCTTTTCACCGCAAGAATCGATCCCACAGATCTCCCACCGACCGTGGTCTACTCGGCCCGAACAAAAAAACCTCAGCCAAGAAGCAGCCCTGAAGCCGAAACAACTCGATTCCAAATGTAGGTTTTAACCCCGAACATAAATTATCTACACACGAATCTTATAATAGAAAATAAAATAATAGCGAGAGCATAAAACATAAAATGATAAACACAGAGATTTTCCCCCGGATCCCAAATCGTGATGACCAACTTGATTTTTCATTATATTCCTTTTAGTGTTACAACACATATATATACATGCTGAAAGCATACATAAACCCCAATCCATTAACCCCGGATTAGAATGTAAACCGTATTTCCCTCGACGCATCTACAAAATATCGAGTCAAAACCATCGTACCCAAAAAACCATGTGCAAACTCATGCACAAAACATGTAAGGGTCCGCCATGAGTGGGACCACATACCAAAACATTTTCCCGGGCATCGCTCTGCACTCGACAGTGGGGGCCGCTCCCCCCCCCCCGTGACCCCCCCCGCGCGCTCTGCCGCAACGTGCATAAAGGCGTGGGCCTAGTCGTGGGAAAGGATATAACACATACCCAACACACTCCATAGTCTTTTGTGATGTTTCCAAAATCAGCATTTTATGTGAGAAAATGGTGTCCATATGCCCACATACATGGGAACAAATGCATCCGTTATAAATTTTTAAAAAAATCATAGTGTCATGTGTCTTATAATAACCAAATGCTTAAAAAAATATGAAATATAGATGTCTTATAAGTTTCAAATTTACATAAAAATTAAAAAAAATATATTATCGATTTTTTGCACCCAATCCCTACGTTTAGCACATCCTCTTCAAAGACGTTGTAACGAATTTTCGCCTTGCACCGTATTTCTCCTCGACTTGGTCGCTAACGTAACCGTTGTGTGGCATATTTTTGGCATATTTTCTTTTAAATGATCGAGATAAGGTACACTTCTTCCATTCAAATCGGCTCCGAATTCTTTCCCCGTCACTATCCCATTTCATCATGTTTGTTTGTACAATGCGACTCAGTTTTGTCGCCTTAATTGTAAAGAATGAATTTGTTGATTGCCCCTATTTATACATTCCCGATGAAATCAAACCTATTACTATATAGTACCTAGAGATTAAAATATACATTATATCAAGTTCAACATGAATATCAACTTTGTGTAAATTTGAAAATTAGGAAGTCGCTTTACTCTTATCAAGCACTTTTTCTGTTTGGAGCAACTCCCCTTCTCTTTGTCTTCATCCCTTTCATCGTCCCAAATCACTCCACTGTGTCCGTTTATCCGTTGATGTAATCACCGCCATACGTAAAGACTACCTGTGTCCGCTCGCCATAGACCCCCTGCTCTGGCCGTTTGTAAGAAAAACCCTTCAATTTCTTCATCTACCTCTCTAAGAAGAACATCCAACGACAAGAAACCACCCCAACTAATTCAACCATCTACTAGGTGGATTAGAAGACAAACCCTGTAAGTCCATGAAACTCTGGATGATTCTTCTCAAACATACAAACAATTTGTTAACTATATCTGACGCCACCATGGAATGCTAGCCACATGAATTTCCTTTTGACGTGATCCAATGTACAAATGAAGATAATTTAAACATGGCACGTCCCGGGTCTCTGAGGGAATTCATGTTTCACACACCCACACACCTAATCAGTAGTGATGGAATGACACTCAAGAAAAGGTAAACACGTGCTATAATATAAAAAATTAGTGATGTTTTATGATCCCCACATGATGGAAATTATTAATATAAAAAATAATAAAATACACTTTTGACATTATACATACTCTTAGAAGATTCAAAATGGTCAAGCAATTTCAACCCCCGACAAACGTCATCCCCATGGTGAAGCACACAGAGGAAGACCCATATGAAGTTGGCACCATCACACCCATTGTAACTTTGTTTTCCAAAGAAATGTCATCTTTAAATCCATGGGACATCACCTTTGAAAACCATGAATTAGAGGGACCAAGATCACTCGATCCTATACTTAATCGTCTCTGGCCAATGTTTCTTTTTAGTTTTTGAAGTAATAAGATCTTTCCTAACAGCCAACATGTCACTTTGTTTCGATGATATGTGCCTCAATAAAGAAGATGAAACATTTTTAAATATATGCATGGGATCTAATAAGTGGGTAATCTTTAGATGCTCCCAATATGGGAGGTTATAAAAGATAGATTTCCTTTTCATCCCAATGGGAGATTCCTCAACATAGGTGTCAAAGAATTCTAGATCATCGAACATAGGCTCCCCATTTGAATCAAACATTTCTATGAACTCCTCCTTCTCTCTCTCATATGCTCTAATCCATTTAGCTGGTGTCGTTATTGGAGGCCTTTTGGGTTCTCTCTCGTTTACCATTGAAAGTGGATGTTGCTCTTCTGTAAGGGTTTTTTTCTCGGAGGAATACCTTGGAGCAATCATGCACTGGCTTTCGTAGGTCCTTGGACCATCCAGCTTTCAGATAAGGTCCACAACATTTACATCCAAAATACCCTTTTGTTACAAGACATGCGAGATTATTGTATACAATTAATATGCATGACACGTTAAAGAATATCATGAATATTAGAACAAATATTACAACAAATTAAATAACTATTATGTGAAAGAATATTGTTACGTATATAAACAAATCAATAAATTAAAAATGTAATTTACCAGAGAAAACTCCTAAGCCTTGATAATCATGTGTCATGTAAGCACATATGCCACATAATGTAAAAATCCTCTTTGATGCGATGGGTCTTGATACATCGTATACATTTATCCCATCCCATAATTCCTTAAATTCATCTACCAATGGTTGTAAGTAGACATCCATATTCTTCACTTGTCTTCTACTAGGGACTATGATAGCCAACATAATATGTTCATTCTTCATGGAAAACCATGCAGGGATATTGTTATTGATCACTTCTATAGGCCAAACAGCATAGTTGGTGTTCTAGAGGGAATATGGGTTGACGCCATCCATGGCTATGCTAAGTCTTAGACTTCGTACTTCATCCTTGAATTTTTAGTGCCATGTATCCTCTATATGCTTCATGTTATTGAATCAGTTGGGATTCACATAACTCCCAACTCACTTATGTGTGAGGCATGTCATCCCTGAAACATAGCTAATTCTTTGCAACTAAAGAGCCTTTGAATCCTTGGGATTATAGGCATGTGCCTCAATATCTTAAAAGGAGCACCAATACGTGATTTACCCTTCTTTTTTTATTTATCATACCTGTCATGCCCACATTTCAAACACATATCTTTGTCTACATATTCTCCTCTATATAGAATACAATCATTTGGACATACATGATATGATATGTACTCAACACCCAACATTTTCAACAATTTATTTGCCTCTTCACAACTACCGGGAAAGACATTATCACTCAAAAGAACCTTATCTTTGAATAACCTGTAGTTGTCAATCATGGAAAAATATATTAATAAATGTACATTAATGCCGATATAATTACTAGGGCTCATAATATTTACCATTTGTAATTTTCATTGTAGTGTACTGATTATATTTCAAATTTATATAAGAGAGTACTTTATGGTAACTTACCTCAAAATTTCCGAGAAACAAGCATTCAACAAGCCAAACTTTGCTTTCAAGTTCTACAGTAACATCACTGTCCCCAACTGGGTAGAATTTGACTAACCGTCGGGTCCAAAGAGAGGGGTGGTGGAAGCAAATTTAAGGCTTTCAAAAAAGGTGTCAGCGATAAGAGAATCCCCTAGCTGATCATCGTTTTGGAATGCATCTAACAAAATTGTCTCCATGGAAATCTATCCCTTAAGTAATCATCCATACCAACCTCTATTTGATTGCCTCCATTTCCAGCTTGTGAAGAACTACTATTGTTGTATTTATTCCTAATTGGTGAATCTGGACATAGCGGGAATTGAATCAGTGGTTGATTCAACCATTCCTGGTATCTTTCCTCTCCAATTTTTTCTCTTAATTTAGTCTTCTCTCGATTTGAAATTATCGTGGGGTGCAATGGAAGATGGTAGGTAGGTCGCTCATCATCACTAGAAGCCTAATAATTAAAAAAATAAATTTGAACATGATTAGTAAAAAATATATGATATCAATTAGTAACCACTTTGACAATATTGCATTATTATAAATTGGTTTAACGTTGAAATAATTACATTAATCAATATACCAAACAATTATAATTAGTTCCATCATTGTCCCAGGATTGTGTGGCTAGAAGATGCAATATTGTTATAATTGGTAGGGTGAAGCGGTTGTCCATTTTCATCTACCAAAAGCGCCTTACGGTATGCAGCTCTTGATAAGAGCTTTCGACGTTTTGGAGCTATTTGAATATTTTGCGCATCTGAACTCGATGTTGAATCTGCATGAACCTGCAAATTTGTATACATTATAAATTTAATTAAGCTCTACATGATTGGCATGGATAAAAAACATAAATTCAATTAGATAATGAAAATATAAATAAAATCTAAAGTAAATATTACGTCTCAAGATGGATAGGGAGAACTTCGCGATGGACTTTGAGAAATATTATGGAATGACCTGGATTTTGAAGAATTGTCCATTCGATATAATTATGATATTTTCTCCCTGCATTTGAGAAAAATCAACAATAAATTTTGGTGCACACACCTAAAAGTAATTTTGGTGCCCTAAAAATGGACTTCTTGTTATCGGTGCTAATGTACAGCTTACTGCACTGGTGCGTTTTCGTTACTACGCACTGGTGCCATTTTATAAACAGACGCACCGATGATGAATAACTGCAAATAAAAAAGTGCAACTCTATTTTATTTAAGTGAAATAAAAGCAGTAAATTGAAAAATGGGCGGTAAAATATTTTCGAAAATCTAATTTCATAAAACAATTCTTTAAATGCTAAACACTTTTCATTATTTCAGTATTTTTTCAAAAAAATTTAGCCAGAGATTTGCAAGAGACACACCTGGAGCAAAAAAAGCATGAGATCACTGTGGAGCAGGGAAATACATTTGAATAGAAGTATTCAGACAATCAGAATTCCAAACCTTCAGTGTTTCAAACCCTGTAGCATAGAATTTCAAATGATCTCGTGAGTAAATTTTATTGTTTTTTTTACGTAGTTAGAAAGAAATTTCAATTTATTTTTCATTTTCAGAAACAGAATTAAAAAAAAATCCATTTTTAGAAACAAACTCTACATTCTTTTTGTTTCTGCCCTTTCTTCTCTCTCTTTCTGTGATTTCAGAATTATGACTTTTCACTTTATATTTATAGGGTTTTTATTGCTAAATATAGGCCTAATACATCCAACCCATGAGACGACTTGCATAGTCGGATCCAAATCCATGTCGGCCCTTCCGTGAATTTAAAAAAAAATAGTTTTTTCATCGATGTGACCAGCGTAACTTAGCACACCGGTGCGCTGTATTACCCCAGTGCATCGCGAAAGGACTGTGATAGAAAATAAAAAATAAAAATATTTTTTTATTAGTGTGCCATGTGTAAAATATGGCACTGGTGCACTATTTCATTATGGCACATTGCGTATGTGTTGTTTCGCACAAAAAAAAATCCATTTTAGAAACAAACCCTACATTCTTTTTGTTTATGCCCTTTCTTCTCCCTCTTTCTATGATTTCAGAATTAGGGCTTTTCAATTTAGATTTATAGGGTTTGTATTGCTAAATATAGGCCTAAGACATCCAATCCATAGGACAAATTGCATATTCGGATCCCAATCCATGTCGGCCCTTGCATGAATTAAAAAAAAAAAACAGATTTTTTTTAATCGGTGTGCCCAATGTAACCTAGCGCACTGTTGCGATGTATTCCCAGCGCACCGCGAAAGTACTGTGATAAAAATTAAAATATATATATATATATATATATATATATATATATATATATATATATATATATATATATATATATATATATATTCTATGAGTGCGCCATATGTAAAATATGGCATCTATGCTCGATTTCATTATGGCGCATCGTGAATGTGTTGTTTCAAAAAAAAAAAAAAACCATTTTAGAAACAAACCCTATATTCTTTTTGTTTCTGTCCTTTCTTCTCCCTCTTTTTGCGATTTCAAAATTAGGGATTTTAAATTTAGATTTTTATGGTTTTTATTGTAAATATAGGCCTAAGACATCGAACCTATGAGACGACTTGCATAGTCGGATCCCAATCCATGTCGACCCTTGCATGAATTAAAAAAAACAGATTTTTTTCATCGGTGCGCCTAGCGTAACCTAGCGCACCAGTGCACTGTATTATCCCAACGCACCACGAAAGTACTGTGATAATATATATATATATATATATATATATATATATATATATATATATATATATATATATATATATTAAATAGGTGCGCCATATGTAACATATGGCACCAGTGCACTATTTCATTATAGCGCACCGCGAATGTGTTGTTTCACACAAAAAAAAAAGCTATTTTAGAAACAAACCCTATATTATTTTTGTTTCTACCCTTTCTTCTCCCTCTTTCTGTGATTTTAGAATTAGAGATTTTCATTTTAGATTTATATGTTTGTATTGCTAAATATAGGCCTAAGAAATCCAACCCATGGGACGAATTGCATAGTTGGATCCCAATCCATGTCGGCCCTTACATGAATTTGAAAAAAAAATAGATTTTTTTTTTTCATCGGTGCACCCTGCCTAACCTAGCACATTGGTGTGTTGTATTATCCTAGCGTACCATGAAAGTACTGTGACAAAAAATTAAAAACAAATTTTTTTTATTAGTGTGCCATATGTAATACACAACACTGGTTTATGCTACAAAAACCAACACTCGGTGATTTTTATTATTTTATCTGTGTTAATCAGTGCAGTGATTAACATGTAACACATTGGTGCTCCTTGTTGACATAGAGCACCATTTGGTCTATTATAATGTTTGTGTGGTGCGTTTATAATACCTCCACGTACCAACGTCGGTGCATATAGAATGAATGGCGTGCCGGTTTCTTGAGATATTTTTTTTTACCTGAAAAGTTGACAATTTATTTATAAATATTTTAATGAATGATATGGTTCAAGTTTTCATATTAATAAAGAAATGACTGACAAGAGATCAAGTAACAAAAATACTGATAACACATCAAGAAAAGCACAAAACGCAAGTTCTTTGTAAATTATTTACAATTTTTTTTTTTTTTTTGAACTATATGTAAGTTTAACTAATATGTATTGTTTACTATGTATCATGTAGAGCCAAAAAATGATGAAGCTCGATAAGACTATTTCTGATCTAGGACCAGAAGAGCGTAAAAGTTTGATGGAAAAATTGCAAAAGGATGAATCACATGAATAAAAAATACAATTGATCCAATATGAGTTTCTTTTTTTAATTTTCATTAATAATATACTTAAAATTATTAGATAACATGTGTTAAACAATCTATTAATTCACATCTATTTAATGTTCTATAGGGACAAATTATTAGATAACATGTGTTAAACAATCTATTAATTCACATCTTTTTAATGTTCTACAGGGGCCAACAACTCAAAAAATGAATGTTGTTCTAAGAAAAGAAAAAAAATAGAATATGAAAATGAAAATGAATTTCTCCTTAGCTCATCTGGAGTGGTGTTATAGGTTAACAAAAGGGGAAAAAGTTTTTACAAAAGTTTGAGGGATATAGTGGAACAAATGTATAGATGTTCTTTCCAATTAAAATACAAAAATCAATCCAATGATTCCAAGAATCAAATTTTATCTAAACTACAGGAAGATTTTCCAGAGAATTGGTTAATGAGACATGTCACACTTTTAATAGCAAAAACGTACAAAAAAAAAAGGAATGAAAAAGTAATATTTCTTTAAATGTTTGTCTATAACTATTTATAAATATCACTTTTGTTATATTTACTTTTCATATATCAATATAAAAATTAAATAGTTTGTTGTCATGTTACATTTTCAGGAAGATTATGAAAATATCAAAAGATGAACGAGCTGATATCACAAATATGCCAGTAGAAATGTCCAAAAATGTGTACAAGGAGATGGTCAAAGAAATGGACAAAATTGCATCACAGGAGGAGAAATCTCAACAACAACGTGCTTTAAATGTAATATGTAATTGTTGAATATTTCGATCATTACGTACAAGAAATAAAAAATTTAGGATTAAATATTAATTTTCAAGTATTTTCTTGCAGAAAAGAAAAGAAAATGGAACCCATTCAGCACATAAAATAGGACGACAAGGAACAAAAGGGTTGATATCTATGTTTGTGAGTAATTGTTACTTCCTTATAACATTTTAACTAGATTTCATTTTTGTATTTTTTAAGTTATTTTACAAAAATCATCATTGAATGTCTTCAAACAGCTGCTAACATACAAAGAAGAACCATCAGACGAATTGATTAACATTGGGTTAAATATGGGTTGTGAGTATATGTTGGCATATCATAAATTAATTGTGGAATTTGTAAGCATCTATCGATCTTGTTTTACTTAGCTCCATCTATAATTAATAGAACACTTTTTTTTTAAAATTAAATATATGATTTGTTATGGAGTATAAAACTTGTAGGAAACAAAGTATGGAACTATGCCAAGAGATGAAATCTTGAAAGATGGCATGTTACATGGTTTTAAAAGAATGTGTATAGTTTATGAGTCAATTTTTGCAATGGTACGTCATTTCTTTTCGATTTACATTGATGTATATTATTTAATATTGCAATTTTCATTATTCTCACCAATGTATATACACTCATTACAATTTATTTTTATGTTTGTAGATGGAAGGTGAAGAAGAAGAAAATAATCAACACCGTGAACAAAACATTCCTGAAAACAATGCAAGTCATGGAAGTAGCTCTAGCAGTGACAACAGTTCAAGCGAAGAATGATGATCACTATGTTTGGATATCAAAGCTAGGTGTTGTATTTTTTGAAATATTATCCTATGAAATCAGACATTTTGTTTAATGTAATGGACATAGTGTCCCAATTGAAAGGCAAAGGGATACCAATAAATATCCCATTTTGTATGACAAAGACTGTCTTATTTATATATATATATATATATATATATATATATATATATATATATATATATATATATATATATATATATATATATGTTTTAATTTATTCTATTGCATTCTCCATTGTCACTATGAAATGTAACACCACTGATTAAATTTATGGATGATTAAATATTATAATGAAGACATGTGAAATTTGATGATATGATACAACAAATAAATCCAAACATCACATTCAAATGAACTTATAAAAATTTAATTCATATGAATGTTGTTATATGATATATATGTGTCGAATTTTGATGAATAATGAATTTTAATAAATCACAATAATTATGATATGATATAACAAATTAATCCAAACATTACATTCAAATGCATTAATAAAATTTTAATTAATATGAATAATGTTATAAGATGTGGCGACTTTTGATGAATAATGAATTTAAAAAATCACAATAATTGCACTGTCACAGGTCGATGTTTCTAGAAAATACAAAATGAAAACTAGTGCATGTCAGTTACTGTACACGTGCGTTTTTATTCTGAAGCGCACAAGTGTGTTTTTATGACCTATAAGCACTGCACAAATACCAAAACGAATTAAAAATATCGGTGCATTTGTGCGGTACTACGCATCGGTGCGTTTATGTGGAATTACGCACCAATGCATTTGTGTGACCTCTGGGCACTGTACAAATACTGATACCAATTATAAATTTGAGTGTGTTTGTGTGATACTGTGCATTGGTGCATTTATGTGGCTCTACAGACCGGTGCATTTGTACGACCTATGGGCATCACACAAATATCGATACAAATTATAAATCTCGGTTCATTTGTGTGATACTACGCACTGGTGCATTTCTGTAAGTCTATGCACCGGTGCATCCTATGGGCACCGCACAAATCCCAAGACAAAATAGAGCGACCTTGTGTGTTGTACCATCAACACTATGCCCAGTGCGGTTTTATACCTTGATGGCGCGGTGCATGCTCCTTCGACTGGCCCAGGCCACCTTCTAGATGTGCGCACCGGTGCGTTGAAGCTCGAGTAGTGCATCGATGAAAAAACCATCTGTAATAACCTCCGAATGCCCATTTTTTAGTTCTGTTGAATTTATGTTAAAATCTCTGCCAAAACCTCCATAACCATAAACAGATGTTGTAGAAAATGTTTTTTTGACGTTTTTGGCCAATTTTATAACACTAAAAACCTCCTTTATAACCTCCACTAGAGGGTCTTTTCCTTGTAGTGAATATATACCAAAATATCAATAGAGACACAAAGACAAATAATTTATAAAATGATAGCCACCATATGTGGCATAATTTGCAGAAAAGAATCAAGATAATAGTTCAAATTGTATCATTTTATTTAATTTTCATACATTAAATTTGAATGCAAAATCAAATCCATCTCTTCATATGTCTTCTAATCAACCCAATCTAAATTCGATTCTAATGTTCATTTATTTATGTTCTATCTCTCCAAGAAAATCATTGCGCCAAAGGAAAGTTCTGAAGAGAGATCACACTAGGAAGGAGAACACACTAAGGGGTGAGGAAAGAGAGATATATTGAGGAGATTGTGCTAAGGGAGAAAGGGGAAATCAATAAGAAAGTGAGTATGGTATGGAGGAGAGAAAACTAAGGTATTTAATAGTGAAGAGAGTGTACTAAAGCATGAATGAGAGAAATCTAAGCAATTATAACTTCATGGAGAGATGCCTCAATTCAATTTAAGTGGAAAGAAGAATGGGAGAGAAAATTAAATGGAAGAGAAATTGATAAAAAATAATGGGAGAGGAAAAATAAATGGAAGATAATTTTTCTAACAAGAATGGAAGATGAAATTGTTCAATAATAATGGATGAGGAAATTACAAAAAAATAATAAGAGAGGAGATTGATATTAAAGATTGGATGAGAAAAATTAGGGAAGGGGAATGGAAAAGAAGTTTCTAGTAAGCATAAATGAGAAAATTGCTAGACAAGAATAACAGAGAGAATTTCTTAAAAAGTAAGGGAGAGGGAAAAAATAATAATAGGAGAGGAATAATGAATGGAAAAGGAAATCACTAAACAAGAATAGGGGAGGAAAATGGGTGAGAGAGATGTTTGGGAAAATAAGGTGCTCCATAAAAAATGAATACCTTAAGTAAGCTCTTACTCCACCAGTTTAAGGTTCATAATGCTAGTTCTTTTACGAGGTTAAACCATCTGAAGCAATAAATCATATTTGTGAATCAGAATTATATATAAATTATGTGATGAAATTTTATTGAAGTAAAACAACCATAGAAGTCTACAAAATAATGAGAGATGATGAGAAATGAGAGATGTTATGGATATGGATATCAGTTGAAAGATTCATGGGGAGATTATTGTGGAGAATGTTATGCATATATAGTTTTAACAAATCATCTAATTATGTCATAACTATTACATTTTCCTATCATCCAAGGGAAAATCCACGCTGATCAACCCAAAGGGATCAACCTGTTTACACAACAACAAGTGCCTAACCCCAAGGGCGTCGAGGAGATTTGATCCCGTCACCTACCAATAGGAGAAGTACTTAGCAATGTGAGCTTGACCAACTGAGCTAACCCTTGGGGCTTTACAGTTTCCTATCATTATATAAAGTGACCATTTGTATAATAGAACTACACACAAGAATAATTTTATAATATAATATTTCTTTTAAAAGTTTCTTGATTCCTACATCCCCTAATTTTTATTGCTTAGATTTGTTTGTTTTTAGGCTATCAAAGCCAACATTTGGTATCAAAGTATTCAAGGATGAGAAGCATGGTTTGTAGGTAAGAGAAGTGCATGGATGTATGGTAATTCAAGTATGCATATTTTGAATTAAAAAAAAAAATCATTAGAGATGTATAAATATTGACATTTCGATGGTGAAAAAGGAAAGAGGAAAGGACACCACAGAGGATACGAGTTTTGACAATGAAGGAGTTATGAGTAGGATGGAATCCATAAAAAAATATTTTTGTAGGTTGTCCCACAGGGGATTTTAACCAATAACCTATCTCAAGGAGTTCCTTAATAATCCACTCATTCACCATCAATCCAAAGTCCTGTGAGTAGGATGGCATCCATAATATATTAGTGGTGTACATGTATTTTCCCTAAATGAATTCCAATGATTAAGTATTAGATGAGCTTGTGATGTGTCATTTGCAAATAAAGAGTAGTGAGATGTGATCATAAGAGCGTAAATTTCATCCTTGTCTTCGTATTAAAGTTGTGAGAGTGATCTAGATGTTGTTGTCCAAATGTGTGAAGGCATGCAGAAAGGGCCAAAAAAGGCCACTATTGATATTTATACTTTCAATAGCCACCCTATAAAGTAGCCTTCATTCAATGGAGAAGAGAAACTTCAATTGTCAATGGCCTCGATAAAAAAGAACATAAGAAAATTTTCAATAACATCAAAGTTAATGGAGAGGATATGTATCAAACACTAATTTGTGTGATTGTAGCCAATAGAATTTGAAAAAAGACAGTCAAATATCAAGTCTAGTCATAATTTTCAAGATAATGAGGCTGAGTTCTTTAAAATGGTTATTGTTGTGAGAAAAATAAAGAACTCAATGTGACATGATTGCGAAGGGGAAATATTTTGAAACTTCATTTGATTATGGGAATGGGGTATGAATTGAGTATGAAAAACACTAAAACCTTTAACATAGCCATCACTTTATGTGCTAGAATTAATTCTTGGTAGTCCAATTTGAATGCATTGTACATACTTTCAAGAACTATATCAAATTGGACAATGTCAGCTCGAAAGGTTATTTCTGCCACTTTAAATATAATGTTGTGACCAAAGGGTTCACTCCTGATAGGGCAGTTGTGCATTGTAAATGTGAAATTCCATACAATTTTGATGTCTTAATGGCTCAACATGAAGAATGTAAGAACTAGTTCAATCCTCCATATGTTAATTTAAAGACCAAACAAGTTAAAAAGGTGTATCATTTCTTTTGGTCGAATTTTATAAGGGAATATAGTATGAAATGTAGAAATTTGAATAATTTTCTGAATTATTCACCAAGATTATCCTGATTACACACTATTTGAGCTTCATGCATAATACATAACCTCTTCTACAATTGATCATCAATATGCAGAAATAGAAACAGTCGCATGCGCACATAAACACAATAGTCAAGCACACATAAACACCGTATGTAATGGGGAAAGCTTACAGCAGAAAACCCCCAACTATCTATATATTATAATGATAGAGAATCATGTAACAATCATAGTACAATAATCCTCACAAGTACTTAGTACTATCTCCAATAGTTACACACAAACTAGCTCAGATCTGAACAAGTCACAGGTTCAAATCTCCTCCACTGTTTGCCTGCCTCTACTGCGCAATCCAAGATGAGAATGAATGAGATCCAAGTTCGAATCCCCTTGGCTTGTACTGTGCAATCCTCATTGGAAATCTCAATCAATGTGTGTGCAAATATCATGCACAAGTATAGTCACAACTGATAGTAGACTCACCCTTTCACCCACCTCTAACACTGGTCTCCACTGAACTGTCCATGCATTGCAGTTAACTGATGTATTCTTTAGTTGATTTATGAGTTAATAATTAGTGAATTAATTAATAATTAATTCACACCACTCACCACTAGTGTATTTATCAGTTAGACTAAATACAACTAGTTCAACTAAGTTAAACCGAACACAACTCCACCAACTGTCTCATCAACTCCACCAAACTCTGCCACATGAGTTCTAACTGAAGTCAACCATGCAATAGCTCAACTAACCCTTAGGAAAAGCGTATTTCATTCTGTCAGCTGCATGTGCCACATCCAAGCATCAAACTGAAGTGCTCCAAGAGGAAAATATAATGTTTATAGTCTAAATATTATTAAGGGTTAATAATATTTGACTGTTCTATTTTTAGCCCGGCAGTCTAAAAATAGAAACCGCCCAATGTCTAAAAATATAGGTCCATCTATTTTTACCAACTCGACCAATCATCCATAAATAACATCCTGCAACTCATAGACCATGATCCATATGTCTAAAAATAGACATAGTCTAAAAATAGACTTTGCGACAAAAATCACTTGTGTGGCCCCCACCTAGTTTTGGTGATCACTTTCCAGCTAGGATCAGGAAATATGTCTCAAGATGCCTCCTTCACTGTTTCTTGTTGCAATCTTCAACACTCCCTTTCAACAAGAAAGGATTGTCTTTTCATGCGACATCCAACTCCATGCATTCACCTTGAAACCTTCACAAGCGTTGTTGAGTCTAAAAAATGTTCTCCATATTCATACATATTTCCATTATGTCATAACCATTTAGCTCTTATTTCGTAGCCATTTGACCTAAAACCCTACATCAAGTAACTATTTTCATAAATATATGGGTTAGGATCATTGTTTTGTTTTATGTATTTTAAGTGAATTTATGATTAGAAACTAGAAAATTAACATAGTTTCATATATCTATATATGTGTTATGAGTTTTGTGACATGTGTAGGTCAAAAGGAGACTTCTAGAAGACCCTTATATGGCACTCTAAAGCCAAATTCGAATTTGGTTGGAGAAGATTATGGGATCAAAAGGATAGGTGTCTCACTTCCTTGTTGTATTGAAACTCTAAGAGGATATGTGTCTCATTCCTCAAGTTGTGTTGAAACTCTAGAAAGACATGTGTCTTATCATTTCCTATTTTGATTGTAACTCTAGAGATTGAGGGAGAGATTCATGGACTCCCATTAATGAGATGTCTCCTCATATTTTGTATAAATAGGAGAAGCTTTCTCCTATCATAGGTAATGAGGAAGTAATGAGAAAGTAATGAAGAAGTAGTAGAGAAGTCTTTTGTAACAAATCTTAAGATGGAATGGGATGTAGATTTGTGAGTTTATCAATAAAGAAGTTCAGTTCTTTGATGTTGTTTTGATTACAACTTTAAGGAGCTAAAGAATTTCACCAAATTGGTAGCAGAGGGCCCCTGCTATTCGAGGAGGCTTTTACATGTTTTCTAGATAAGTTGCTTTCAATTCTGTTTTGTCATATTTCCTTACTTAGATTGCTTTTTGAAATCATAGCTTTTAGCATAATTTTTCATGGCAGCCCGGGCATTTGCATATCTTTTGACTAATAACATAGAATCAATATTGTTCTGCTGCTAATTTACTTTTTGTTTAATTCCAGCACTGCTTTTTTTATTTCAGTCTTGCACATTTGTTTCAGTAGTTAGATTTAGATATATTAAATTGCTCATGTCATTTTCAGTTACCTCCGAAAGCCACAGATGGACTGATGGTGAGGGATTGAAGTATGAGTGTGTAGTTTGATATTAGTTTACTTTATGCAAGTTAGATATATTAAATTGCTCATGTCATTTTCAGTTACCTCCGAAAGCCACAGCTGGACTGATGGTGAGGGATTGAAGTATGAGTGTGTAGTTTGATATTAGTTTTCTTTCTGCAAGTTAGATATATTAAATTGCTCATGTCATTTTCAGTTACCTCCGAAAGCCACAGCTGGACTGATGGTGAGGGATTGAAGTATGAGTGTGTAGGTTGATATTAGTTTACTCATGATTAGATATATAGAACACTCATGTCATTTCGGTTTTCCGAAGCCACGGTGGACAATGGTGAGGGATTGAAGTATGAGTGTGTAGTTTGATATTAGTTTACTTTTTGCAAGTTAGATATATTAAATTGCTCATGTCATTTTCAGTTACCTCCGAAAGCCACAGCTAGACTGATGGTGAGGGATTGAAGTATGAGTGTGTAGTTTGATATTAGTTTTTTTTTCTGCAAATTAGATATCAGATTGCTCAAGTTGTTTATGGTTACCTCCGAAAGCCATAGCTGGACTAATGGTGAGGAATCAGAATATAAGTTGATGTAATTTGATTTAGATTTATTTTGTTGCAATTCTTGGATTTCTTTAAGCATAGTTTCTTTTGTGTTTAGACAGCAGCAAGGATAATTTGGTTTTCATGCTCAATAATTCACTATTTGATTTATTAGGCTAGCAACACATTTTCATTTCCTTTCAAGTTTTGTCATTGTATGTTTCAAATTCCTTTTTAAGTTTGAAGTTTGGTAAATCATTATAAAGGACATTCTTGCCTTGAATATTCATAACCATACTTGTCTTTTAGAATTTCCATCTCACATTAGGAAACCAACCAAGATCAATACAAATCCAAAAACGACAAAAAGTAAGAGATATGTTATCTTGCACATATAGTGTGCCACACTTCGTCAGCTTACAAATCCCTGGTTGATAATTTATGTTAGCAATTTAGGACACACTAAATTGACCAAACATTTTGGCGCCGTTGCCGGGGAAGTGTAACTAGGTAGCCTTATTTCTTACATCTAAAAAAAAATTAATAATTCTTGAGTATGCTTTCCTCCTGCACTTTGTGCGATCTGGAGGATCAGAAAAATGATTGTTATGTAAAAAAAAATTAATAATTCTTGAGTATGCTCTCGTCCTGCATTTTGTGTGATCTGGGGGATCAGAAAAAGAATTGTTATGTGAAAAAGAAAAAAAAGGAGACAAAATAAAACTTCATCATTTCAATTGATTCAACAATTTAAAAAAAAAATTGTTTTCATGAAAAAAATTGATTTCAATAAATTGTTTTGTTTAATGAATATATATGTGTATTTTTAAATTTTTGAAAATATAACATACATAATTTTATTAAACAAATCAATTAAAAAAATAAATAAATAAATAAATAAAAATTAAATTGTTTTGTTACTAAGATATATATGTATATTTTTAAAAATTTTGAAAATATATATATAATTTTAATAACAAATCATTAAAAAAAAGAAAAAAGAGAAAAAA
The DNA here is from genome assembly GCA_034641835.2 of Pinus albicaulis. Classification (NCBI taxonomy): domain Eukaryota; kingdom Viridiplantae; phylum Streptophyta; class Pinopsida; order Pinales; family Pinaceae; genus Pinus; species Pinus albicaulis. The sequence goes on from CM076575.1 coordinate 1,956,151,585, forward strand.
AATTCAATAAATTGTTTTGTTTAGTAAATTACATATGCATATTTTTAATTTTTCAAAATTTAACATGTGTAATTTTATTAACAAAACAAATAAATAAATAAAATCATTTTGCTTAGTAAAATATATATGTGTATTTTTAATTTTTTTAAAAATATAACATATAGTTTTATTAACAAAAACAAATTAAAAAAAAATAAAAATTGAAAAACAGAAACATAAACAAAAATCAATACCAATGGCCATGGCGAAACGACAGCCCTTGAAGATTATGATATCTGGGGCGCCTACCTCTGGTAAAGGGACACAATGTGAACTCATCGCGAAAAAGTATGAGTTGGCACATATTGCTTCTGGAGACTTGCTGAAAGCAGAAGTTGCATTAGGCACAGAGAATGGGATAAGAGCAAAAGAGTATATGGAAAAAGCGTCTTATGATATTGTTGTCATGATAATGAAGGAGCGACTAACACAACAGGATGCACAGGAAAATGGTTGGCTACTACCCTCGAAGCTTGTCATAAGCAGCTGCTCTTGACAGTCTTGGCATCAAGCAAAATCTCTTTATTCTCTTAGATGTGCCTGATGAAATCCTTGTGGAGAGAGTTGTTGGAAGGAGACTTGATTCTGTGACAGGTAAAATTTACCACCTGAAATATTCTTCACCAGAAACGAAAGAAATTGATTCTGTTACAGCATCTCCAGAAACGCAACTTTTTTTTGACACGACAATTTGAAACGCATTTTCTGAACGATTGAGGATGAATTTTGAGAAACCGAAACATGGGTTGTTTCGCCAACGTGGTCAATTAGATAACCCAGAAATAGTTTTACGAAATTCGTGGCGGTCTAGGAGAATTTCTCGGTTCTTTGGAGCCCATTTTTGCTTGCCGCGTGAGGAAAAACGGTTTTTTCTGAGTGAAGAATTTGAAAACGGCACTCTGCATTGATAATCCGGTTTTCTAAATCCAAGAAGAAGAATTCTAATAAAAATCAAATTCTTATCGTGACATTCAATCCACATTCCACATGATTTATGATGGTGAAGGATGTCGGGTCTTTGGTGTTCTGGATGTTCAAAGGGTTGCTGGCAATTTCCACATTTCGGTGCATGACTTGAATATTATTGTTACTCAATAGATATCTGAGGGTGCAAATCATATTAATGTGAGCCATGTACAACAAATCAATTTTCAGTAACATAATACTTTGTGCCAATAAAGGATTCTAATCAGAGCTGGCCAGCGGTCTATTTTTTTTGTATGATCATAGTCAAAGCCCTTTCTAATTAGGATTATTTTTCTAACAATCAACCTGAGCTTTATTCTTGGATATTTTCAAAGAGATTTACTGGGATATGTACCTGAGTTCTTGTTGTTAGACAATTCGTTATCGTATTTGCTAACGTGAATGTTGCCCTTTTTAACAAGCTTGTCTCATTTACATTGCTTGCATGCTTTGGGTAGCACTGTTCTCATTTCTCATTTCTGTAGAGTGTTTACATACCGGTTTAATAAAATTATATATGTATATATTTTTTTTAAAATGTAAAATATATAATATTAAAAAAATAAAATAAAAAAAATAAAAAATAAATAAATTGCATTTCTCTTTTACAATTTTATTATTAAAAAAAAAAAAATTAATAATTTTGAATCAATGAAATGAATAAGTTCTTTGCTCATTTTTACGTGTCGTTAATTTTGAATCGTGTCTGAAAGATGAATATTCAACTTTTATTCGAATTTGCTTCTGACGATCACCTTCGTCAGAAGTTGACTAAAGCCCAATTCCTTTTAGCATCCAATTCGCAGTATTCTCCAATTCAGCAATTTAGAAAAAATATCATAAATTAAAGATCAGCTAACTTTCTCATACAAATCAATTTTGATATTCAGAAATATCGTTAAAATCTCTCAGATACTCTCTGATAAATCCATCATTAGGATTTGAAATGGTAAATAATGAAATAAATGCTGAGAGGAAGCTACATTCTTGAAGGCACTAATTTAACTAGTTATAGAAAATTATACGATTTTCGTTAGGCATTTATTATGTTTATTTCCTAATCGATCAATGTGACATATATGACACATATTAGCTATTATTAGAAATAGGAAGGCCAAGAGTCGTGGAAATGAATCAGTAACCTCTCTCCATCTATACTAAATGCTGTCTTGATGCTCTACATTCTAGCTTTGAGGAGTTACCTCCTGGTTTAACATGGTATCAAAGCCAGCCCCACAATTGGCATTTCTGCCCTGTGGTGTAACTCCCTCTCCTTTGCTCAGTCAATATTTTTTAATAGTTTTTGCTGCTCATTAATTGCTAGACTGTTATTCTGCATTTTTTTTCCTATATAATACTGACATTTGCAGCTCCAGCTCCTGCGGACTGCAGGCTCTGTCAATCTGCAAATTGCAGGCTCTGCCATTCTGCAATTCCAGCAGTCCTGCAACTCTGTCATTCTGCAGATTCAATTTCAAATTTTTTTGCAACAGCCTTTTGGCCTCCTCCATTCTCCATCGACTCACCCACTTCCCTCACTCCATTCCCTCAACTATGCGCCCTCTCCCAACGCCTTACCTTCCCTCAGCGCTCTCCCTACACTTCCCTCACGCATACACCATCGACTGCTTGCCTCCTTGTTCAATATAGCTCGGCCCTCCCCTTACAGTACATGTCCCAACCATATATGACAGTTTTGTAATAGTCCATGGCCTTTCGGCTCTCTGGTGTTAACACAATCACATATTGCAGCGCCGCCCCACACTATTCACCCTGCCGCTGTCTGCATCACATATACACTGTATATATAACAGCGCTCCTCCAGATGTAATGCGATGTCTCCCATGCATATATAACACAATGCAACGCAGTCATACATTCATTCAACGTTGTCCAATGCATACATTCACCAGCGCCTGCATACTCCATTCAAAACGCTCCATTCACGTTCAAAAAGATACAAGTCAGCTCCCTTACACCCTTTGTATATACCACGCTGTCATTACATATATCACGCTGTTTACATATATCACGCTGTCATTTATATATCACGTTGTTTACAATACACCATGCGCAGTCCATATACCACTATTCAATATTTAATACCACGTTGATATATATTGTATTCACATGTTTTAATACTATTGCATAAAAACACAGTCATATTACCGTCGACCATACGCTGTGTTTTTGTTATTTGTTGTCATGGTATGCGCCCCTCCCATATTATAACACACTACCCCTTCCACTTTTAATAGTCCATACCGCCTCCATTTTTAATACCATTTCCCAATCCCCATATCCCTCCATTCTGCCCCTTCTTTCCCCTTTCATAATTCCACCCCCTCCCATTCATACCATTCCACCTTTTCATATACATTTTTTTTCCCAAACAAAAAAAAAAATTATATTTTTTTTTATGCAGAATCAGTTTATAGAAAAGAGTATTTTTTAAATTCAGTCTTCAGCAAGAGTTTTTGAGCAGAATTAGTTTCCAACGAAGAGTTTTTTAAAACTCAGATTATTTCTCCAGCAAGAGTTTTGTTCCCTTTAATTGAGCAGATTTCAAGAATTGAAAGTTTGTATAGCAGAAATTTTTCCTCTTCAGAAGATTTTTTCCAGCAGTCTAATGCATTCTCTCATCTCAATTGTTGGGGTGGTTCTCTCCGGCAAAGAGAAATATCTTGAATGGTCGCGGAAGATTAAACACACACTCATTTTTAATGAGCTGTGGAAAGGAATCTGTGAAGGACAAGCAGAAAATTCACCAGAGAAGCCCACTTCAGACAAAGAGCTTGCCATTTGGGAAAACAAGAACTGCAAGGCCTATGCCTTGATTGCAGCCTCAGTAAGTGAAGAGGTGAGTCGTCATATTTCATCATTCTCAAATGCCTATGAAGCCTTGAAGAAACTAAAAGAACTCTATGACTCACATTCAGAATTAGAAAATGTTCAATTGATGATTAAGATGTTCAGTCTTGAAATGAAGAATGATGATCCCCTTGCTTTAGCTTCAGAAGTAAGATCTATAATGCATGATATTGAAAACACTGGTGTAAAAAAGGATGTATCTCTCATAGCATATGTGAAAGCATTATATCCGACGTACTCACATTATCTTGAGTCTTTGCAAGCAAGTGGAAACTTTGAGCATATCACCTTCGATAAACTTGAGCAGAAGTTTGCAGAAAGAGAGAAAGATTTTGGGAAGATGACAGTCCCTTCATCTTCCGAAGAGGCTGCATACTTTGCACAAAGAGAAAAGAGTCATGCTCCAGATTCATCCAGAGGAAGAGGTGGCAGAAGAGGAAGAGGAAGAAGGAACTTCACAGAAAGGGGGGGCAGACAAGCTGACAAATCCAATCTTCATTGCACATGTTGCAATAGAGATGGACATGATGCATCCAAATGCAGAACACCATGGGACAAAATTGAGCAGCACAGAAATCAAGACAAAGGTAAAACCAATGACAAAGATAAAGGTAAAGCACTTGAATCTGCTCACTATGTTCTAGCACATTGTAACAATGGAGTAACTGAAAACCTATTTGATGTTTCATTTACTTCATGGAGAGATGATTGGTTGCTAGATTCAGGAGCAACATGTCACATGAAATTTAGAAAAGATTTTTTTGAAGAATTCATTGACAAAGTTGATGGAGCAGTATATTTCGCAGATAAATCCAAACTCAAGCCATCAGGGCTTGGCACAGTCAGGCTTAAACTGCCTGGTCTTCCTGATCATATCCTACATGAGGTTCTATACCTCTCGGAGTTGAAGAGAAACTTGCTGTCCCTGATCGAAATCCGGCAGCAAGGACACTCGGTTCACTTGTTTGATGGCAAGGCAGAGGTCAGATCAGCATCAGATCACTCACTTGTCATGGAGGGAATAGAAGAAGGGAGACTCTTGAAGCTGAAAGGTTCATCTGCTCATGCTCAAAACTTTGCATTCAGTTCATATCATGATGAAGGTACATTCCCATCAAGTCTTTTATGGCATGCTAGATTTGGACACTTAAACTATGAAAGCCTTCGTTTGTTGAAGAAAAATGGTGTTAATGGACTGCCTACAATTTCTAGAAAACCTAAGGAATGTGATGCTTGTATTCTAGGAAAGCATAGCAAACAGCCATTTCATGATTCACACTCAAGAGCACATAGGAAACTTGAACTTGTTCATTCAGATTTATGTGGCCCTATGCCTATTGCTTCTGCAAATGGAAACAAATACATGATGATATTTATTTATGACTACACCAGGATGTGTTGGATTTACTTACTGAAGAATAAGTCTGATTCTTTTCAAACTTTCAAGAATTTTCATGCATGGATTGAAAATGATGCACAAACACATATTGGCTCTCTACGTACTGATAATGGAAAAGAATACACCTCAAATGAATTTGAAAATTATCTTCGTCAACATGGAATCAAACATCAAACAATTGTGCCATATAATCCACAATAGAACGGTGTAGCTGAAAGAATGAACAGAACCATTTTAAATATGGTCCACTCCATGTTATTTTTCAAGAATGTAAAATTGATGTTTTGGGCTGATGCAGTTCTATGTGCTGTTTACATAAAGAATAGGTGTCCTTCAAGTTCAATTAGAAACAAAACTCCTTTTGAAATGTTGTATGGCCACATTCCTTCGGTAAAGCATTTCAGGGTCTTTGGGTCCACTGTTATGCCTTGATACCCAAGGGTCAAAGGAACAAACTTGGTGCTAGAAGTTGCAAATGTATCTTCTTGGGGTACTCCAATACCTCCAAAGGATATCGTCTCTATGATGAAGCAAATAAGAAGTTTGTGATAGCAAGAGATGTCATATTTCTTGAATCTTCCAAGAGTGACAAGGTTGTTGAGCGGCAACTTGATCGCATGGATAGATTCACACATGCAAAGTCTTTCCAAGAATTTGATAATGTGATTCCACACCTTGAAGGGGGGATTCCGATATTGAATCAAACTGTGGAATCATATCCTGAAGCACTCTCTCCCCCACATGAAGAAACAACCACGGATGACACATTGGATGATGTGATCGACAGAATTGGGAGATTGAATCTTGAATCAATCCAAACTCAGTCAAGTGACCAGCCTGGGCCATCTCAGAAAGGTCCTCCCAAATGGCTGACAAAGACACTGGAGGATGTTCATCCTGATGAGGTTGGAAAAACAGGAACAAGAAGTTCCACTCAAGAAATCGAAGGTGATGTAGATAATTATGATTCCCCTGTTGATATGGATATTGCTTATAACTGTGAATTGAGTTTGTCTACAGATCATGAACCAACTTCCTTCAAAGAAGCCGCTTCTCATAATGAATGGAAAGAAGCGATGCAGAAGGAGTATGATGCCTTGATAAAGAATGGCACTTGGAAGCTGGTTGATCCGCCTTTGGGAACGAAACCAATTGGCTGTAAGTGGGTCTACAAGAACAAGTACAAAGCATATGGCTCACTTGACAAGCACAAGGCCAGGCTTGTGGCAAAAGGATTCGCACAGAAAGAAGGAGTCGATTATGAAGAAACTTTTGCTCCCACAGCAAAATGGACCACCATCAGGACTCTCTTTGCCTTAGCAGCTCAGAGTGGATGGAAAGTCCATCAGATGGATGTAAAAACAGCCTTCTTGAATGGAGATCTGAAGGAGAAAGTTTATATGTCCCAGCCAGAAGGATTTGTGATAAAGGGTCAAGAACACAAAGTTTGCAAACTTGTAAAATCCTTGTATGGCCTCAAGCAAGCACCACGAGCCTGGTATGAGAAATTGACCGAGCATCTTCTAAAACTTGATTTCAAACACTTTGATCTTGATGATGCAACTTTGTTTGTTAAGAAAGTTGGAAAAATAGTTGTATATCTTGTGGTATATGTAGATGATCTTTTGATAACAGGAAACAATGAGAGCTATATTGCATCCATGAAGAAAGAGTTGAAGAAAGGTTTTGAAATGACCGATTTGGGTCATGTTCATTACTATTTGGGTATTGAAGTAATTCAACATCCTAAATTCATATTTCTTTCTCAGAAGAAGTACATTGGAGATCTCTTGAACAAATTTGGCATGGATGATTGTAAACCCTTAAGCACTCCAATGGAACAAAACTTGAAGCTCACATCTGTTGAAGGGAAGGAATTTGAGGATGCAACTAAGTATAGACAGCTTGTAGGAAGTCTTATCTATCTGACCACCACCAGACCTGACATTTCATTTGCTGTTGGAATCCTCTCAAGGTTCATGCAAAAACCTTGTGAAGGACATTGGTCTGTTGCAAAAAGAGTGCTAAGGTACTTGAAGGGGACTCAAGACTTTGGACTCAAATATACACAGGTAGGCGACTTCAACTTGATCGGATACTCTGATTCAGACTTTGATGGCGACAAAGAAACAGGGGTGTCTACTACAGGTTATACCATGAGTCTTGGATCAGGAGCTGTCTCATGGAGATCACGCAAACAGTCAGTTCCAGCAGATTCCACGACCGAGGCAGAATATGTGGCAGCAGCTGAAGCAACAAAGGAAATTGTGTGGCTCCGGAAAATCCTGGAAGATTTGGAGATGAAACAAATGTATTCCACTCCACTCATGATCGACAACACTTCTGCAATAAAGTTGGCCAAGAACCCAAAGTTCCATGATCGAACAAAGCACATCAATACAAAGTACCATCTCATTCGACATCATGTTCGGGCCAAAACCATCCATCTACATCATTGTTCCACAAATGAGCAAACTGCTGACATCTTCACCAAAGCACTTGGAAGAGAAAAGTTTGAAAAGTTCAGATCGATGCTTGGACTCACCAACATCCCTTCGGATTAAAGGGGGAATGTTGACACCTAATCCTATGGATGGGTGTGCATATGTATTTTTGTATATTATTTATTATTAGGAAATAAGGAAGGCCAAGAGTCATTGGGAGATGAATCCCAATAGCCTCACCTCCCATCTATATAAGCATGTACATTCTTCAGCTAATACACATTCTACTTTTGAGGAGTTACCTCCTGGTTTAACACATTAATACAAATTCTTAGTTTTGTGTGTAAATATCATAACTAGAGAGATTGATCACCTCTCTCCCTTTGATAATCTTACATTCCATTGCAGAAGAAGTATTAGTTTTTTTTGCAGGTTCCAGGAGGAAAGACAAATGACTACAAGAGAATGGTGTCTCTCTAAGAGACCAATTTGTTTCATAAGAGGATGATCAGAAACAAAGAGGAAATATGCTGATGTAAAATCAGATCCAAACACTTGAAAAAATTTCAGATACTATTGTCTCTATCACATCCATACCTCATAATAAACCATTCACCTCATTTCACTTCATATTTTCCATTTACATTCACATCCACTTTCCATTTCTTTTTGTCCATTCATAACCCACAAATAAAAGCAAGAGGCTCATTCACATACTTATTGTCCATTTCCATTTCTACTTTCCATTGCCATCTTCCATTTTCATCTTCCATTTCTTGTCATTTTCATTCCGCAAATAAGCCCTGCTTCAATGCAAACTATTGAGTCCATAGTCCTTTGAGTCTAAGTTCTTTGTAAAACACCTTGAGGCTTGCATGCCTTAATGGCAAGTTCTCATGCTGACAAACAATGGGAATACATTAATGTCCCTTGTTCGTCATATCTTCTAGGTGACTCGACATCGGCAAAATCATTCGTACCTAGCAAGATGTGTTTGGGCATCTTGACTCTCATTGTCATCAATGGTGAGAGTTCTCGTGTTGAATAGTGGCATCCATTAATGGCCACTAAGTCAACAATTTCCTACTATGTTTGACATCAGAACATCTTTTCACATAGTAGGAATTGTGCCAATGAGTTTTGAAGACATGAAGACTATTATTTTCAGCATTTTGGAGCAGATTCAGCAAGTTTTAGTAGGAGCAATAAAAAGTCATCTTATCTCTTTATCCATGACTCCTCTTGTTCAACCACTTGAAGAAGAATATGATCAAAATTTTGCAGCCACCACACATACACAACTCATCCACATTTAAGGTAAGTGAAGGTATGTTGTTTTCTAATTTTTAGTCATGTAATTCATTAGAATGCTAAAATTGTAACTTTGGAAAAATTCCTCACTCCCTTTTTCACATTGTCATATCTTTAGTTGGAGGGGAAGGGACATCATTTCATATCCACATGTCATATACTATCACACATTTTCATTTCGTTTCCACCCACATATACTTTCCAACCAACTATTGTCGCAACATGATCCAAAAGATTATATGCCTTGCAAATGATCAATTCATTGATGAAGTAATTGATTCTAAATGTTTTCATGAACTTTGATGCAACAAATAAAATAAAGCATTGTTACTCAAGAACCAATGCTTAAAAAAAAAAAAAATGGTTGTCACACAAGAACCAACCATTGAAAAAATAAAAGGTTGCAATCAAATGTATTATACTTTGCCAAAAAGGAAAAAATCAAGAAGCAAAGTTTGGAATGAATCTATATGAGTCAAAACTCATAAAAGATCAACTCATGGAAAAATGAATCATTGCAATGGTTGCATGAGGACATGCAACAACTTTAGTTGGGGGGTATGTTGAGTCTCAAAAATGTTCTCCATATTCATACTTATTTCCATTATGTCATAACCATTTAGCTCTTATTTCATAGCCATTTGACCTAAAACCCTACATCAAGTAACCATTTTCATAAATATATGGGTTTGGATCCTTGTTTTCCAAAGTTATTTATTTTATGTATTTTAAGTGAATTTATGATTAGAAACTAGAAAATTAACATAGTTTCATATATCTATATATGTGTTATGAGTTTTGTGACATGTGTAGGTCAAAAGGAGACTTCTAGAAGACCCATATGTGGCACTCTAAGGCCAAATTCGAATTTGGTTGGAGAAGATTATGGGATCAAGAAGATATGTGTCTCACTTCCTTGTTGTATTGAAACTCTAAGAGGATATGTGTCTCATCTCTTAGTTGTGTTGAAACTCTAGAAAGACAAGTGTCTTATCATTTCCTATTTTGATTGTAACTCTAGAGATGGAGGGAGAGATTCATGGACTCCCATTAATGAGATGACTCCTCATATTTTTTATAAATAGGAGAAGCTTTCTCCTATCATAGGTAATGAGAAAGTAATGAGGAAGTAATGAAAAAGTAGTAGAGAAATCTTTTGTAACAAAGTTCAAGATGGAATGGGATGTAGATTTGTAAGTTCTTTTTAATAGAGAAATTCAGTTCTTTGATGCTGTTTTGATTACAACTTTAAGGAGCTGAAGGAATTCACCAAATTGGTAGCAGAGGGCCCCTGCTATCCAAGGAGGCTTTTACATGTTTTCTAGATAAGTTGCTTTCAATTCTGTTTTGTCATATTTCCTTACTTAGATTTCTTTTTGAAATCATAGCCTTTAGCATAATTTTTCATGGCAGCTCGGGCATTTGCATATCTTTTGACTAATGACATGGAATCAATAGTGTTTTGCTGCTAATTTAATTTTTGTTTAATTCCAGCACTGCTTTGTTTATTTCAGTCTTGCACATTTGTTTTAGTAGTTAGATTTAGATATATTAAATTGCTCATGTCATTTTCAGTTACCTCTGAAAGCCACAGCTGGACTGATGGTGAGGGATTGAAGTATGAGTGTGTAGTTTGATATTAGTTTACTTTCTGCAAGCTAGATATATTAAATTGCTCATGTCATTTTCAGTTACCTCCGAAAGCCACAGTTGGACTGATGGTGAGGGATTGAAGTATGAGTGTGTAGTTTGATATTAGTTTACTTTCTGCAAGTTAGATATATTAAATTGCTCATGTCATTTTCAGTTACCTCCGAAAGCCACAGCTGGATTGATGGTGAGGGATTGAAGTATGAGTGTGTAGTTTGATATTAGTTTACTTTCTGCAAGTTAGATATATTAAATTGCTCATGTCATTTTCAGTTACCTCCGAAAGCCACAGCTGGACTGATGGTGAGGGATTGAAGTATGAGTGTGTAGTTTGATATTATTTTACTTTCTGCAAGTTAGATATATTAAATTGCTCATGTCATTTTCAGTTACCTCTGAAATCCACAGCTGGAATGATGGTGAGGGATTGAAGTATGAGTGTGTTGTTTGATATTAGTTTCTTTTTCTGCAAATTAGATATCAGATTTCTCAAGTTGTTTATGGTTACCTCCAAAAGCCATAGCTGGACTAATGGTGAGGAATCAGAATATAAGTTGATGTAATTTGATTTAGATTTACTTTGTTGCAATTCTTGGATTTCTTTAAGCATAGTTTCTTTTGTGTTTAGACAGCAGCAAGGATAATTTGGTTTTCATGCTCAATAGTTCACTATTTGATTTATTAGGCTAGTAGCACATTTTCATTTCCTTTCAAGTTTTGTCATTGTATGTTTCAAATTCCTTTTTAAGTTTGAAGTTTGGTAAATCATTATAAATGACATCATTGCCTTGAATATTCATAACCATACTTGTCTTTTAGAATTTCCATCTCACATTAGGAAACCAACCAAGATCAATAAAAATCCAAAAACGACAAAAAGTAAGAGATAGGTTATCTTGCACATATAGTGCGCCACACTTCGTCAGCTTACGAATCCATGGTTGATAATTTATGTTAGCAATTTAGGACACACTAAATTGACCAAACAAGCGCCATGCAACTCCATGCATCTGCTCTGCAACTCTTCTGAAACCGAATAGGCTCCAAAAAACTCAATCAGTCTGATGCATCTATCATCAAAGTCTTCGACTTCTGTTGGGCCCAATTGCACATGTCATCAGGAACCACTGCGTTGTTGAACTCTTGCACCCATGCACTCTGCACTTGCTATCAACTCTTATTCGCGCTCTAGTATCCGACACTTTCACTTTGATCTACCTGCATCAATCCAACTAATCATGCTACTGCTGCGTTGTGGGAACCTCGTAGCCAGGTTCAATTTATGAGATCCACACCATCTCATGAATCCTGATGTCACAGGACACTCATATGTGTACCTCTCACACAGTGGTATAGGCGCATGCACTCCCTCTGCCCATCTGGCACGAAATTTCTCTGCATGAGTGGTTTCTCCCACTCCATGATCCTCTTGTGGCTGCTCCACACCCCGAGGTTCACTTTCACCTGCATGCAAAACTTGCTCCCTCTCAAGCATCATTTGCATGTCTTTCTCCTGCTTCCCAACAGTAGGAAGCTCCGTAGACATCCCATCTACTTCAAGTCTGTAGAGATTCTTTGCCCGAATCCCAACCTTCTTGACTTGTCCCGTTGCCTTGTGCCAAAGGAAAACTTTCCCTTCTCTAAAGACAACTTCATACCCTTTATCCTCTAACATTGCGACTGAGATCAAATTCTTTGTTAAACCTGGTACATGCAATACATCTTGTAAAATAATGAGTTTACCTGACTCCCTCTGAAAGGTTATGGTACCAATGCCGGTCGCATTGTATCGTCCATTGTCGCCCAACTCAACATGCATCTGGAGATTTTTCTCCACCAAGTTACTGAAAAGATTCACATCTCCCGTCATGTGAAAGGAAGCGCCACTATCAAAATACCACCCCGATCCCAATGCACTAGACACCATGCATGCGATCAATGAGAAGTCTAGCTCAAATTGTGAGGCAAGAGCCTCACCAACTGCAGCTCCAGCAGCCTGCTTGTTTTTCTTCTTTTGTGGACAATTCGTGGCGTAATGTCCATGATCGTGACAGTGAAAACACTTCACTTTGGACATGTCATGATTTTTACCATTCACACCGAATTGAGAAGCCTTCTCCTTGCCCTTCCCCTTCCTTGCTTTGGCAGCCAAAGGGCAGTCTTCTTCATTAGATATCTTTGATGAAGATCCATCCTTGGTATTCTGCCGGATCTCCTCTTGCACAAGGTCAGACCACAGTCTTTCCCATCCTGGAAAATTTTACTGACCATTGACATTGTCCTGATATGCATGCCAACTTTTCGGAAGCCCGAGGAGAGCCAAGCTCACCAGCTCCTCATCATCCGCACTAACTCCTACACTCCCAAGCTCATCCCTGCAGTGGACAAACTTTGTCAAGTATACTGGAATAGTGTCATTCTTCTCCATCTTTATTTTCCTGAGTTTATCCTTGAGCGCCAACTTCCTCTGGTCGCTCTTGCTTTGAAACAATTTTGTCAACACTTTCCACATCAAGTATGGAGAAGCTTTTCCATGCACGCTGGATACAATGTGATCCTTCACGCCCTCCAACAGAATCCTTTGACACGTTGCTGTCTTCTTTTGCCAAGCCTCAACCAAGGCTGCATCGCTAGGCTTTGGAAATTCAGCATCTATGAACTCCTTCAGCCCATTGTCATCGAGCACTGCCTCCATCCTATCTCTCCATGCAATATAATTCAAGCCGCCTTCAAGAGAATACTCCAATCGCAATCCTTGATAAGACATTTTGACTTCGACACCAAGAAAACACTGCTGCAAAATTTCGAATTCCAAGCTCAAAACTCAACTACTTCTGGATCTATGAGAACAAATTATTTCTAGCACAGAGATCAACTGTAGGGGCATTTACTGGATATATCACCTTTCATATAAAGGATGGATCTAGAGGCTACCTAGCCCGTTACAGACTCTGTCTACCGAAATAATTGTAATCACTGTAATAGATCCCGATGATCAATTCTCAGCTCTGATACCATGTAGAAATTTGAATAATTTGTTGAATTATTCATCGATATTATCCTGATTACACACTATTTGAGCTTCATGCATAATACATAACCTCTTCTACAATTGATCATCAATATGCGGAAATTGAAATAGTCGCATGCGCACATAAACACAATATTCAAGCACACATAAACACAGTATGTAATGGGGAAAGCTTACAGCTGAAAACCCCCAACTATCTGTATATTATAATGATAGAGAATCATGTAACAATCATAGTACAATAATCCTCACAAGTACTCAGTACTATCTCCAATAGTTACACACAAACTAGCTTAGATCTGAACAAGTCACAGGTTCAAATCTCCTCCATTGTTTGCCTGCCTCTACTGCGCAATCCAAGATGAGAATGAATGAGGTCCAATTTTGAATCCCCTTGGCTTGTACTGCACAATCCTCATTGGAAATCTCCATCAAAATGTGTGCAAATATCATGCACAGGTATATTCACAACTGATAGTCACACTCACCCTTTCACCCACCTCTAACACTGGTCTCCACTGAACTGTCCATGCATTGCAGTTAACTGATGTGTTATTTAGTTGATTTATGAGTTAATAATTAGTGAATTAATTAATAATTAATTCACACCACTCATCACTAGTGTATTTGTCAATTAGACTAAATACAACTAGTTCAACTAAGTTAAACCGAACACAACTCCACCAACTGTCTCATCAACTCCACCAAACTCTGCCACATGAGTTCTAACTAAATTCAACCATGCAATAGCTCAACTAACCCTTGGGAAAAGCGTATTTCCTTCTTTCAGCTGCATGTGCCACATCCAAGCATCAAACTGAAGTGCTCCAAGAGGATAAGATAATGTTTATAGTCTAAATATTATTAAGGGTTAATAATATTTGACTGTTCTATTTTTAGCCCGGCAGTCTAAAAATAGAAAACGCCCAATGTCTAAAAATAGAGGTCCATCTATTTTTACCAACTCGACCAATCATCCATAAATAGCATCCTGCAACTCATAGACCATGATCCATATGTCTAAAAATAGACTTTGCGACAAAAATCACTTGTGTGGCCCCCACCTAGTTTTGGTGATCACTTTCCAACTAGGATCAGGAAAGATGTTTCAGGATGCCTCCTTCACTGTTTCTTGTTGCAAGCTTCAACATGAAACTCTGTAATTCTAGAACAAATTCACTCCCTATTAAGAAAAGGAGCCAAAATATACATCTAGTGGTTGATTCAAATATATTGTGGAGCCACATGCCAATTGGAAAGAGCGACACACATTCCACATGTAGGTAGCACCCTATTTTTTTACCTTTGTAACTAACATTATGATAGATCCATTATTGTTTGAGGACCTCAATTATTGATGGTATGGTTATTGCTATTAGGTAATGATAACATTTGATATTCACGATATTAATGATTAGGATAAATGTTGATGATGATTGTGTTTGTGATTAATGATGTTATTATGTTGTTAGATAATATGTCATGGATAACTTAAAATGATGATTAGATAAGTTATAATTTACATATTGATAATAATTGCATGAGTTTCATAAGGAATATGGAGGCACATGGACGCAAATTTGAAAAGGAAATATGATTTGAATCAGGAGTATTGTTATTCTATGAATTTAAAATGTTATTTTTATATGTCTTATAAAAGAACTGACGAAACCAAACAATAGTTGCAAACATAGGGATTATACTTTTTAAATGACTCATATATGGCGGATGGGGCTATAAGAATGAATGTAGAATTGTTATGAAGTGTGGAACAACATCCCTAATTCCATATGCTAGCACTCTAACTATGTCTTGGGTTGGAAAGTGTAAGTCATTTTTACTTTGAAGTTGCATGATGCCATGAGGGATAGACCACAATCTTGGTACTCGTGAGGAATAATTAAGGAACAAAGTTATCAACTTAACCATAATTTCACCAAGTTATTATTTTTTTAGATGTCAAACTTAGTGCTAATTTTTATGCTAGTTTCGAAAAGTGGTGATGCATCATCACCCTTTTATGGGGATGTTAAAATTCCAATATTTTTCAAGCATGGCATTAAAAAACAAATTTCATGACTACAAAAACATGAAAAATAACACCTAAATGCAAAAGTATTGATGTAGCATCATCCCTTTCATAGGGTTGAAATTCCAACATTTTTCTACCATGGAATTAAAGTCCAAAGATCATGACCATAAAAAAGACCTTAAAAATCAATACCCAAATAAAATAGTTGTTCTATAAAGAACCATTTAATTTTTTAAGGTTAAAAATATAGCTCATTAAATATATTAGCCCAAGACAACTTGACCTGTGTTTTAATGGGGCATTGAAATTGCAACATTTTTATAACAATAGTCTATAAAATCATCGCTAGTGTAAACAACATCATAAAAAAACACATGTTTTAATAAAGAGGCAACACAACACATATTTTTTAAATTGTTTAATAAAAAACCAAAAAAATTAATTTCTTTAAAGAAAAATGAAAATGAATATTTAAAAAATAGACATTTATAAAAAATATTAATAATAATAAATGATTAATTTTTAATTTACAAAAAAATGTACATTTAAAAAATTAAAAAAAAAAATTTTAAAGCAATTTTTAAAAAATCACAAAGAAAAACCAAAAAATTAAAAACAAAACATAAAAGGAATTAAGAAAAACAATAAATTATAAAAAAAAACCAAAGAAGATGAGAATTAATGTTTATATTCCACATATTGCAATTTTATATCCCTAGTGCATAACCCCATTAACTTTATAATTGTAATTAATTATGTTATTGATCCCTTTATGGACATGTAGACGTAAATGTGAAAAACATCTAAAATAATTGTAATTCTAGTTGATGAAGCAATGAAGCCTTGATACGATACAAACCATGTGAAGTCATGAGGAGGAGAGAAGGTAACAAAAGGGGAATTTGAGGATTAATATTTTCCGATAGATTATCAGTTGAACCAAATGTACAAAAGGATCAATATTTTCAACCTTTCCCCAAGAAAATATCTAATGGGAAAGTAAAACAATAATTTACAGTAGTTATGAGAAGAATGGGAAATAGTACCATAACTACTCAAGGGTATAGTGCTCAAAATTGATTGCAAAACTAAATGAAAATGACCGGCTCATCGCAAGGAATCCAGCGCACATCGTTTCGAAAAGTGGTGATGCATCATCACCCTTTTATGGGGATGTTAAAATTCCAATATTTTTCAAGCATGGCATTAAAAAACAAATTTCATGACTACAAAAACATGAAAAATAACACCTAAATGCAAAAGTATTGATGTAGCATCATCCCTTTCATAGGGTTGAAATTCCAACATTTTTCTACCATGGAATTAAAGTCCAAAGATCATGACCATAAAAAAGACCTTAAAAATCAATACCCAAATAAAATAGTTGTTCTATAAAGAACCATTTAATTTTTTAAGGTTAAAAATATAGCTCATTAAATATATTAGCCCAAGACAACTTGACCCGTGTTTTAATGGGGCATTGAAATTGCAACATTTTTATAACAATAGTCTATAAAATCATCGCTAGTGTAAACAACATCATAAAAAAACACATGTTTTAATAAAGAGGCAACACAACACATATTTTTTAAATTGTTTAATAAAAAACCAAAAAAATTAATTTCTTTAAAGAAAAATGAAAATGAATATTTAAAAAATAGACATTTATAAAAAATATTAATAATAATAAATGATTAATTTTTAATTTACAAAAAAATGTACATTTAAAAAATTAAAAAAAAAAATTTTAAAGCAATTTTTAAAAAATCACAAAGAAAAACCAAAAAATTTAAAAACAAAACATAAAAGGAATTAAGAAAAACAATAAATTATAAAAAAAAACCAAAGAAGATGAGAATTAATGTTTATATTCCACATATTGCAATTTTATATCCCTAGTGCATAACCCCATTAACTTTATAATTGTAATTAATTATGTTATTGATCCCTTTATGGACATGTAGACGTAAATGTGAAAAACATCTAAAATAATTGTAATTCTAGTTGATGAAGCAATGAAGCCTTGATACGATACAAACCATGTGAAGTCATGAGGAGGAGAGAAGGTAACAAAAGGGGAATTTGAGGATTAATATTTTCCGATAGATTATCAGTTGAACCAAATGTACAAAAGGATCAATATTTTCAACCTTTCCCCAAGAAAATATCTAATGGGAAAGTAAAACAATAATTTACAGTAGTTATGAGAAGAATGGGAAATAGTACCATAACTACTCAAGGGTATAGTGCTCAAAATTGATTGCAAAACTAAATGAAAATGACCGGCTCATCGCAAGGAATCCAGCGCACATCGTTTCATTGAAAACTAACTTCGGATGAAGAAGTTATAGCCGGCTCACCGCCGTTTAGAACTGGCAATTTAAAAAAAATGCATAAAAATAACAGGTTGATGACATGGCAGCCCAGTCAGCATGCAGAGAATATTCTTCAGTTTATGCACAGTGGCACTGTGACAAGTATCGCAACAGGATTCGCCAGTTTGGTTTGAAGGTGAATTTTTTTTATGGTTTCTCTCCTAAGGTTGAATTCGAATATATATATATATATATATGGATGGATGGGTAGCCAACCAGAGACTGACACGTGGTGCAGCCAGGGGACGCCACATGCCCCCTGTGGTGGACCATATCCGAGGTCTGAAGTTCGAATTTCATTCTATGTGCTATGGTCAAATTGCAACTTTAGGATATGGGGTCTAAATTAACATATTCCTAAGTTCCGAGGTTGGATTACATCATGGTCGCATGTTAATTTTTTTTCATATTCATAAACCTGAGGTTTGAATTTCATTGGTGGCATTCATATATCATATATGGTTGGATTATATTATTAAACTTCGAAATATACGTTGGCATATTACAAATTAACCATATTCTGAGTTTAATTGGTGGTGGATTAAACATATGGGGGAGCACATATTTGAAATAAAACCAAATGTTTGGGAGCATATTATTACGGTGGAAAAATATATGTATAGGAGTGGAGGTTAGGTTCAAACTCATGATATCCCCATAAACGTTACCACATCTTACCAACAGACCACGGGGTGGGGCTTGTAAAGCTTCCACGCGCAAATTATATTTGAATTATATGCGGATATATGATGGCAGAAGGGAGGGGGGCAGCCCTCCTCCCCATGTGACCCTTCCACATGACCGTCGACCAGCGCCCAAACTAATTGTGCTTATGAGCCATTAGACTGTGCTCATCACCTTTTAATTCAGGTTTAAATTAATTAAACTCACAGTTTAAGATGGAGGCATATTTGGAGGCGCCCCCATCTTCGATGGGCTTGCTATTTCGACAGACTTATCTGGAGTCTTCTCCAAATTTGGAGGAGGATTCTAGGGAAAAAATAAATTGACCATATCTTGAGCAATTTTCGACCAATTTTGGCTTAGGAAGAGTCATTCCTAGTAGCTTGGCATGCTCTGAACAAATTGGAATAGGTTACATAGGCAGAGGAGCAATTCTATAGGTGTTTTTGTCACCTTGAAGAAAATTGAAACCTAGGGCCACAAGGAAGGAAGGCCATGCCTAGATCATCCGAAGGCCAAATTGAGAGAATGAATAGTCATTTCTGATAGATTTTGACATTATAAACTCATTGGAGTATGTTTTAGGAGCATTTTGTACATGTAAACAAAATTTATGCACTTTTGGTCTAAAACAGAGGCCCAAGCCATGGAAGCTGGACCAAGGAGATGTAGCCCAAGAGCGGTGAATTCCTTCATCAAAACTTTGTGTTGATGGATCAATTGTGATGGTTTGTTGTTCTTTATGTCATTTTTTTTCATAATTTTAATTTCATACTTTATGTTCTTGAATTCACTCATAAAACAAAGTTAATTTACCCATTGACACACATAAGCAATAAGGAAACCTATGTACATCAAGTATAAGATCAGTAAATAAATTATAAATCTGAAAATGAAATTAGCACAAAAAAACTAACATTCATACTCAAATCATCTGTAGCTTGCCAAGAAATTTTAGTTTGATTTGTTTGCAAGTTTTTCTGTGCCATTTCATAGCCTATTGATTTAGATGTTCTTGGAATTATATGTGTTTGGTCTAATGAAAAATTAATCTTCACTAATGTCATAGAAGAACAATAATCTATTGAAACCTGCATTGTATAACCATATCCATCTAGTGTGGAATGAGAACCTATTTTAGTTTCCTCAGTTTCAGAATTTCTACTCTTAGAACAAACAGATTGTTGTGATATATACACATATTCCCTCTGAGAATAAGGCTTATTGTCATCCATCATAGAGGATCTTGTTTTCCTTGCCCACATAGCCTACCTTATCTTTGTAGCATGTGATGTTTTATATTTTGATTAAGTTAGGATCCTAGAGAATTATCAATCAATTAAGGAATCTTTTGGATGGTATTAATATTACTTTACATGAGTTCCAACATATCTACACAAGAGAGAATGATTGTTTGATTGTCACACTTTATCACTTTTAGTTCAGCACCATAGTGGGTTTTTCGTGATTGATTCTTATCTTTAACATGTGATGTTCTATAGGTGTGTTGAGACCTCATATTCAAATAGAGAACAATCATTGATAACTTAGGATGAGAAGGAAGGTACTTATATTTTAGGTTAATGGCCTATTCTAATTCTACTAAGATTCTTTTGACTTTATTTAGTTTCTATTTTGTATATTTTCATATTCCATTTTTCTCTCATACTTTTATCTTAGTTTGATATTTGAGAGAGGTCCTAATACCAAGTCCTTCAACTTCATTGGAGTTTGAGGGTGACTTACAAATTTTATATTTCTTCCTAGATAGTTCTTTTTTCAGCTACTAGAATTATGGAAATTATATATCTTCCAAGTGAGATTATCCATTATCCACTAAGTGGGTTAGGATGTCAATCTACACCAATTAAGTCTCCCTTTCTATTTGGTGTGATTCTTCCTTAGACTCTTGAAGTTTCTCTTCCTTCGTCTCTAGTTTTTCTCTAAGATATTGGATTAGTAATAGAGAGAGTTAGGTGAATTTTTGTTTTTTCTTTTGGAGTTATGTGGGATTTATTTCGGTGATAAATAAGGGCTCACCTCTTTTGGAGGAGCCCTCTTATTCATTGGCCAATACTACAAATCCATTTTTCCATTTGGTGCCTAAATTTGGGGTCCCAGTACAAGGGTTTTATTAGTGGAATTCCTTCTATTTGGAACCTTGATGAATCCTTATTGATCTACACCTTCCCTCCGAGCTTAATGTTCTCATGTATATTAAGTGGAAAATATTGTAATAGATGGTTGTGTTCATGACATTTTTTGCACTAAAATGGAATGTACTCATAGTCCAAGGTTTGGATCCATTCTATATCCTCGTAGCATATGTTGATAGATTTAGGGATAACTCCATTCACATTCATATACACTCAAATATGAACATATGAGGTGTAATCATCCATTCTAGTGAGTTATGAAACTTTAACAAAGGTTGAACTTAGGGTGTTTTCGATGCCTTGAAAAGTTTCTTGTTCCTAGAATTCGTAAGGGAATATATTTTGTTACAAATAAAGACTTCAATGAATGTTTCTTTTGTTGGAAATATGATGCAGAGTGTTGTCCTTGATGGCAACCCACTGAATGAAGATGAAGACATGAGACAGTTGACATGTGTTGTCCTTGATGGCAAACCACCTGATGAAGTTTGTCTTGACCTGATGGACTTGGTAAATGATGTAAATCTGATATGAAATGATGTTTGTTAGCAATATGATGCTGAGTGTTGTCCTTGAATGGCAACCCACTTGATGAAGATGATGGCAGCTTACTTGATGAAGTTGTGCTTGATAGAATATGTTCCTGATGAAGTAAATCTTTTGTATCTACAGTGTGTACAGAAGGCAATGAAGAAAGGAATTCAGCATGTACTAAATCTTGATGAAAAGAGTATGTCTCTAGGCATACGTGGATCTGTCTAGGGGAAGTCGCGTATGCACGCGGAAAAGAACGTGCCAAGTCGCGTATGGGTAAAAGCGCTCAAAAAGTGCAAAACCAGGGGAAACCACCATGGTATTGACCCATTGTATTGGGTAATGATTCGTCTAAATGACCCCGTCCAGGAATATCATCGGAAGTAATGTAGTTTTGGGCTCATGGTATTGTTTTGGCTCATGGTATTGAAAAAGGGGCCCGTGGTATTGAAAAAGGGAGAACCTATATAAAGAGAAGAAACTCATTGTGCAAATCATGAGTGTGGGTGCAATATGTCTGAGCTTGAATGAATACTTCTCTGTGAAGTATATCTGTATGGAAAGGGTAAAGATTTGATGATAGATCTGAATCTATGATGCACCTATGAAGAAATGATGAAGCGGGATATCTAGATCTGAAATTTATTTGTATCTACTAGATCTGTTTATGGAGTGATTAGATCGGTGATGAGGCGAACATCTGTCTGAAGCAAAGGGTTGAATCTGAACTGAATATCTGATCTGAAGAAGTATGTAGCTCTGTAATGGTTGAAGATCCATACGCTAGTTAGCCGCAGAGGAAGCGCGTATATACGCGGCTTCGCTGAAGAAAAAGCGCGTATGCGCAATGAAGTTTGTACAGATGTATACGCTGGTTGATGTGGACGGAAGCGCGTATATACGCGACATCAGTGAAAGGAAAGCGCGTATGCAAACTAGGGTTTGCTGAAGTATGGGGTATGAAATGTCTGATCTGATCTGCTGTGTATTAGCTATCTGTTGTTGATGTTTGACTGTGCTTAAATGTATGGAGAGGGTCCAGTCTAAAAATATGATGAAACGTGGCCTGCAAGTTGTGTTCTATTGAAGCTGTTGGATCCAGTATGAAAATTGATGAAACGTGGTCCATAAAGGTGCTGAGGGTTGTAGCATTCAGTCAGGGGGTGGTAGCTCCCTTCCAGGTGAGGCTGGTAAACGAGATCAGGGGGTCGTAGCTCCCTTCCAGGAGAGGCTGGTGAATGAGTCAGGGGGTTGGAGCTCCCTTCCAGGAGAGGCTGGTAAACGAGCGCAGGTGGGTGCCTACGTGCTGGTAGAAGTCTGCACCAGCACATATGTTGTAAGATGTTTTCTCTATAATAAAATATTGAAGGCTGAGCAACTGCAACAGTGGTTTTTTCCCGACTTGGGTTTCCACCTAAAAATCCCGGTGTTCATGTGTGATGCTTTGTGTGATGGTTTATTCTATTATTACTGCACATGTTTACTGATAACTTAACATCAGATGAATGAATATTGCAAAGAACTAAGTTAATAAACATCTGCATATTTAGATCTCTGCTAATACGCGAGTTGCATGAAGGATATCCGCGTGTATACGCGAGTTTACTAAAGGAAAGTAGTGTATGGGTTTTAAGGAATGAAAAATTAAAAAGTTTTGAATATGCAGTAAATACTGATTCACCCCCCCCCCCCCCTCTCAGTATTTTTCCCAACATCTTTCTTAGTACTAAGTCATATTTTTCAATGTCTCAAATGTAGACTAGTTGAATTGGGAAAATAGGGTCTTCTAAGAATATGCTCATTGTCTTCCACATAGGTGAAGAAACACTTGGCGCCTGCTTGGGTTTGCCTTTTCTTGTCCTTGCTTAGCTTCTTTTTGGAATTTGGACTAGTTTGTGACATGGGAGCTTTATTTTTTATTTTTTTTTCCAAAATGACAAATTCAAAATTTACCATTGGATGAACTAGTTTAAAGCAGAGCTATGAAATAAATATATCAATAAAGCTAGTCACTGACACTGTTTGATAGGAGAGAAGTGAATCTTTGGTTGTGCATTGATTAAATAATTTTTTTAGCTGACATAACAATTTTAATTCACTATTTAGAGGTACCATGGTGAACTCTTTTCCTGTGACTGTAGTAGCCCTCGCTTTCCAGGGGGGGGGGGGGGGTGGGTGGAAAATTCCCTCATAAACCATCACTTGAATTTCCGGAGCATGCCCAAAAGTTATTGTTTTATTTATTTTCAGCTTTGTGTGCCGAATTTATTAGCCTACTAGTTTATATGTTCCTTAAATTATATGTGTTTGTTCCAATGAATAGTGAATCTTCACTGATGTCAAGAATCTCTTGAAACCTGCATTGTATAACCATATCCATCTGGTGTGGAATGAGAACATATTTTAGTTTCGTCGGTTTCAGAATTTGTACTCTTAGAACAAACATATTGTTGTGAGATATCCACATCTTCCCTATGAGAATAAGGTTTACTGTCATCCAATGTAGAGGATCTTTTTCTCCTTGCCAATATAGCATACCTTGTCTTTGTAGCACGTTATGTTTTCTATTTTGATTAAGCTATGATCTTAGAGAATTTTCAATCCATTAAGGAATCCTTTAGGTGGTATTACTATTAATTTACACGAGTTCCAACATATCTACATAAGAGAGAATGATTGTCTGCTTGTCACACTTTGTTACTTGTAGTTCAACACCATAGTGGGCCATGATTGATTATTATCTTTAACATGTGATGTTTTTTAGGTGTGTTGAGACCTCATATATTCAAATAGAGAAAAATAATTGGTAAATTAGGATGAGAAGGAAGGTACTTATATTTTAGGTTAATGGCCTATTCTTATTCTACTAAGAGTCTTTTGACTCTATTTAGTTTCTATTTTATATATTTTCTTATTCAATCTGTCTCCTATGCATTTATCTTACTTTGAGATTTGAGAGAGGTCCTAATACCTAGTCCTTCAACTTCATTAGAGTTTGAGGGTGACTTACAAATGTTATATTTATTTCTAGATGATTCTTTTTTCAGTTGTTAGAATTATTGAAATTATAGATCCTCCAAGTGAGATTCTTCATTATCCATTAAGCTAGTTAGGATGTCAATCTACATCAGTTAAGTCTCTTTCTATTTGATGTGATTCTTATTTAGACTCTTGAAGTTCCTCTTCCTTCATCTCCTTTTTTTCTATAAGATATTGGATTAGTAATGCATGGTGTTAGGTGAGTTTTTTTCCTTTTGCATTTGTGTGGATTTATTTTGGTGAAAAATAAGCGCTCACATATTTTGGAGGAGCTCTCTTCTTCATTGTTCAAAAATACAAATCATTTTTTCCATTGGGTGCCTAATTTTGGGGTCCCAGTATAAGGGTTTTCTTAGTGGAATTCCTTCTATTTGGAACCTTGATGAAACCTTCTTGATCTACAACTTCCCTCCCAACCTCAATGTTCTCATGTATATTAAGTGGAAAATATTGTAATAGATGGTTGTGTTCATGACATTTTCTGCACTAAAATGGAATGTACTTATAGTCTAAGGTTTGTTTATCCATTCTATATCTCAGTAGCATATGTTGATAGATTCAGGGAGCACTCCAATCACATTCATATACACACAAATATGAACATATGAGTTGTACTCATCCATTCTAGTGAGTTATGAAACTTTAACAAAGGAACTTAGGGTGTTTTCAATGCCTTCAATAGTTTCTTGTTCGTAGAATTCATAAGGGACTACATTTATTACAAACAAAGACTTCAATTAGTGTTTCTTTCTTAGGAATAAATGATATTGTTCAGTGTCTCAGATGTAAACTAGTTGAATTGTAATAGGGTCCTCTAAAAATATGCTCATTGTCTTCTACATACATGAAGATTGAGGTGAAGAAACCCTTGGAGCCTAGTTTGAGTTTGCCTTTTCTTGTCCTTTCTTAACTTCATTTGGGAATTTGGACTAGTTTGTGACACAAGAGGTTTATTCAATTTTTTTTCCCCAAAATGACAAACTCAAAATTTATCGTTAAATAAACTAGTTTAAATAAGACCTAAGAAATAAATGTATCAATAAAGCTAGTCACTGACATAACAACTTTTCATTGTTTGATAAGAGAGAAGTGGATCTTTGGTTGAGAATTGATTAAATAATTATTTTAGCTGACATAGAAACTATAATTCACTATTCAAAGTTACCATAGTGAACTCCTTTCCTGTGACTGTAGTGGCCCTCACTTTCCAATTGGGAGGGTGGAAAAGGCCCTCATCAACCATCACCCAAATTTCTGGAGCTTGCCCAAAAGTTTTAGTTTGATTTGTTTACAGCTTTGTATATGACATTTCTTGGCCTAGTAATTTAGATGTTCCTGGAATTATATGTGTTTGGTACAATGATCAATGAATCTTCATTGATGTCACAAAATAAAAATAATCTCTTAAAACGTGCATTGTATAACCATATCCATCTGGTGTAGAATGAGAACCTATTTAAGTTTCCTCAATTTCAAAATGTGTACTCTTAGAAAAAACATATTGTTGTGAGATATCCACATATTCCCTCAAAGAATAAGGTTTATTGTCATAGATTATAGATGAGCTTGTTTTCCTTTCCCACATAACCTACCATGTCTTTGTAACATGTGATTTTTTTTATTTTTATTAATTTAGGATCCTAGAGAATTGTCAAACCATTGAGGAATCCTTTGGACAGTATGAATACTACTTTACATGAGTTACAACATATCTACACAAGAGAGAATGATTGTTTGCTTGTCAGACTTTATTGTTTGTAGTTCAACAACATAGTGGGTTGTTCTTGATTGATTCTTATCTTTAACATATGATGTTTTCTAGGTCTGTTGAGACCCTATATATTCAAATAGAGAATAATCATTGGTAACTTAGGATGGGAAGGAAGGTACTTACCTTTTAGGTTAAAGGTGTATTCTAATTCTACTAAGAATATTTTGACTTTATTTATTTTATATTTTGTATATTTTCATATTCCATTTTTCTCCCATGCATTTATCTTACTCTTATATCTGAGAGAGATCATAATACCCAGTCCTTTAACTAAATTGGAGTTTGAGGGTGACTTACAAATTTTATATTTCATCCAAGATAATTACTTTTTCAGCTACTAGAATTATTGAAATTATAGATTCCAAGTGAGATTATCCATGATCCATTAAGGGGTTAGGATTTCAATCTACATCATTTATATCTTTCTTTATATTTAATGTGATTATTCCCTAAACTCTTCAAGTTCCTCTTCCTTTGTCTCTAGATTTTCTCTAAGATATTGGATTAGTAATGCAGAGCATTAGGTGATTTTTTTCCTTTTGGAGTTGTGTGGGATTTATTTTGGTGACAAATAAGAACTCGCCTCTTTTGGAGGAGCCCTCTTCTTAATTTTTCAATACTACAAATATATTTTCCATTGGGTGCCTAATATTTGGGTCCCAGTATAAGGGTTTTCTTAGTGGAATTCCTTCTGATTGGAACGTTAATGAAGCCTTATTGATCTACACCTGCCCTGCCCACCTCAATGTTCTCGTGTATATTAAGTGGAAAATATTGTAATAGATGGTTGTGTTCATGACATTTTTCGTGACATTTTCTGCACTAAAATGGAATGTAAGGTTTGGATCTATTCTATACCCCGGTAACATATGATGATAGATTTGGGAGCACTCTAATCACATTCATATACATGAAAGTATGAGTTCATATGAGGTGTAATCATCCATTCTAGTGATTATAAAACTTTAACAAAGGAACTTAGGGTGTTTTTTATTCCTTCAATAATTTCGTGTTCCTAGAATTCGCAAGGGAATACATTTTGTTACAAACAAAGGTTTCAATGAATGTTTATTTCTTAGGAATAAATAATATTGTTCAGTGTATGATATGTAGACCAGTTGAATTGGAAAAATAGGGTCCTCTAAAAATATTCTTATTGTCTTCCACATAGGTGAAGATTGAGGTGAAGAAACGTTTGGAGCCTAGTTTGAGTTTGCCTTTGTTTTTCCTTAACTTCTTTTGGGAATTTGGTTTGTGACACATGAGTTTTATTAAAAGTTCTTTTCCAAAATAAAAAATTCAAAATTTACGATTGGATGAATGAGCTTAAAGCATAGCTACAAAAAAATAAAACAATAAATCTAGTCATTTACATAGCAACTATACATTGTTTGATAAAATAGAAGTGGATCTTATGTTGGTCATTGATTAATAATTCTTTTAGCTCACATAGAAACTTTAACTCACTATTTAGAGGTACCACAGTGAACTATTTTCATGTGACTGTAGTAGCCTTCTCTTTCCAAGGGGGAGGGTGGAAAATTCCCTCATCAACCATCACCCAAATTTCTGGAGCTTGCCAAGTAGTTTTAGTTTGATTTATTTGGAGCTTTCTCTACGACATTTATTTTCCTACTAATTTAGATGTTCCCGGAATTATATGTTTTTGGTCCAATGAATAGTGAAGATTCACTGATGTCACAAAAGAACAAGAATCTCTTGAAACTTGCATTGCATAATCATATCCATCTTGTGTGGAACGAGAACCTATTTTAGTTTCCTTGGTTTCAGAATTTTTACTCTTAGAAAAAAATAAATTGTTACAATATAAACACATCTTTCCTCTAAGAATGAGGTTTATTGTCATCCATTGTCGAGGATCTTGTTTTCCTTGCCCACATAGTCTGCCTTGTCTTTGTAGCATGTGATGTTTTCTATTTTGATTAAGTTAGGATATTAGAGAATTTTCAATCCATTGAGGAATCCTTTGGATGGTATTACTATTACTTTACACGAGTTCCAACATATCTACACAAGAGAGAATGATTGTTTGTTTGTCATGCTTTGTTGCTTGTAGTTCAACACCATAGTGGGGTTTTCCTCTTTGATTCTTATCTGTAGCATGTGATTTTTTCTAGGTGTGTTGAGACCATGTATATTCAAATAGAGAGCAATCATTGATAACTTAGGATGAGAAGGAAGGTACTTAGGTTAATGGCCTATTTTGATTCTGCTAAGAGTCTTTTGATTTTATTTAATTTCCATTTTGTATATTTTTATATTAAAAAAATAAAAAATAATCAATTTACTTTAGTACTTAATTTTTATAAATAAATAGAAATATTCATAAATGTCTTTCATTTCAATTAAGAAACCATTGTACACTAGGTCTTAAATTGTGATCGGGTGCTTTGTTAAGGGACTCTTCGATGTGAATGGTGCTTTGTTAAGGCACTCTTTGATGTGAACTCATTGGTTCAATTCTCTACGTTGATAGGGGTGATATGACATGATAAAGATGCAATTGTGCCAAAAAAAATATATATACTAGACATAATGAGGATATAGTCATGCCATGTGCTATGCCAATATATAATGGACAAATGTAATCGTGCCAAACTTTAAAAAAAAAATAAGAAAATATCATTAATTTAGAAAATTTATTCTCATATAATCATAAAATACTCGATCCCAATTATTTACTCATAATTCAATGATATAAATTTGACGTCATTCCAATGTTTCCATACATGCAGAGCTTCGTTACATCTTAGGTGTAACCATCAAAATATAAGTAGTAAGATTAATGTGCCAAAACACTTCGTTGTAGGATGAAAGGTATATAAGTCTTTGAATTGATATTTAAGGCGAAAGTTCTATGGTGTGTTTTCGCCATTTTTATTTCTACGAAAAAAATAGATGATCCATGCTATGTTTTGACAGTCTCGTCGCTGTGATCATATAGCCCACCTTTTCTGCCAAGCTGCAATGGGATTTTATGAATTTGATATGTTAAATAGAGTTGCACGTTTTTGTAGAGCTAGTTCACCTCTACGACGCATGGGTAGCCATTGAATTCTGGAATCTCCATATGCTAGTTTGGACTGTAGAAATTCTTGAGAGAATCCCACCATCCCTGTAATAAGCGGTGTACCTATGTAGGTAACGAATTATGGATTGCTGTCAAAAAGCCTACAAGTGAACAGATTAGTTCTGAGATCATCATGTTGTGTCAAAATCTATGTTATATCATATTGAAACTTTCATTGAACTTCATAACCAGGTATTTTTTAGAGGTATAGATTTTTGGTATGATATTTTAAGGGTATTTTTTTTTATACAATTGGAATGGAAATTATTTTAGGTAATATGTGTAAAGAATTTCTCTCAATTGTCTAAAAATATTATGAATCAATGGTATTATTAGAAATCCATAGTTGTTTTTTCAAAAGAGAAATCCATAGTTATTTGTTGTGATGCTTACCGTTGTTCTTTTCTGCAACAAAATGGAAATATGCAAAACAGAAGAAGGCTCATGGCAGAGGAAAATGCAGAGCACATGAATATTGATGGTCTGGATCAAGAATTCTATGAAAATTTCGGCTTAATTGATCAAGATGGAATGCAGGAATTTCCTTAGTGGTTATCGCGCAAAGATCGTCGACTCCTGCAAGTGCCTGCTCCGGTCCTCAACGTCGATGTCATTGTTGCAAACGACGGGAGTGGAAAGTATATGAGTGTGGCATTACCAAACCTCTAGTAAGAAATCAACCCCTCAGATGCGAGGAGGAGTAAATGACAAACAAGAATTCGTATGGAATGAAACCATTATTTGGGCAACTCACGCATTCGCAATATCAAACTTGCAAAGCATGAACACATTTATGAATGAAGTTAAGTACAATTTAAGAGCTGAAAATTTAAATCTGCAAAAAAACAATATATATATTTAAATCTGCAAAATCTGCAAAAAATTTAAGTAGAATTAAAAAATATATATATTTCAATAGCAAAAATTCATAATGTTAACCATGGAATAGAACTATGTCACACATATTACACACTGTTTTGTAGAAAATCTCTAACAAAACATCATGATATCACTTAATTAAAAAAAAAAAATTCTAGCAATTAAATTATATTTAAACTTATAAAAGTATGTTTTCTTGAATGAGGTGTTTTTAATGCAAGTGATGGGGTAGTAGGTTGCCACCATGCCACCTAGCCAACAGGGCGAGCGACGTGGTAGCACACACCCACAATAATTTTTTATGGAAACCATGATCTTGAGATCTCCCCTGAGTCTACAAGCTATACACCTATTCATTGATGCCAAGCCCATGCATTATCGCAACATTGAAGTGTCGTCATCTCACAAGGACTATCACGTCTTCGCTCATGTAGCAACTAGTTTCAATAAAATTCAACACTTGCACCTCCTCCCAGTGGTAATACTCTCTTTTAAAGAGACAGGGCATCTCCTCCCCCAGCCTAGCACTCTCACGTCGTCTCTAGTCTGGCATGAACTGGGTGCTCTAGCCAGCCTACTTTTGTGAGCTTAGGCCAAGCTCGATTACTTCAATTTAGGTTCTAATCAAAAATTTCAAGAATGGCTAGTCCCCCTTATCTGGAGTTCCAGTGGAACTTCCATTTGGGCTCTTGAATTATTGGCACAATTCTATTTATTCTCTTTTGCATTAAATTTGATGTGCATGTTGTTGCTCATGATAAGTGCATGTCAAAGAATATAGTCCTTATGGGTGTTAGACCCCTTCACTGAAATTTTCCTTAACCGTTTCTGGTTCACACTCTACTCTTCACTTGATTTTTGTTTATGGATCTAAATTTCTATTTGTCACCTGTCTGGCCTATAATTCTTCCAATCACTCTTTTTCTTCCTCCCAATTTTCTCTTGAAGCTTTGTATTTCCCCACTATTTTATTACTCGCGAACTTTTATTTGTTGTGTCTAGCTTCCTTAACTAGATCAACTTTTCCCTCCATGACCTCCTTTTCCCTCACGCTATGTTTCCATGGCAAGTTGACTATCCTCCCCTCCTCAGACTCCTCATATTATCTATTGTCCTGCTATCAAGCCCCTCCTTCTCCTTTTGTGTCACTCCTCCCTGATCCCACCCCTTATCCATTTGCCTTCCTAACAATCCCCCTTTATATCCATGTCTTTCCTTTTGCTATCCCTGTCAGTGAGTACCAATTCATCAATGGGTAGCTTAATATTAGGAGCAAGTCTCTCAAGGACACACATGTGTGCACTATTAGTTATAGTAATCAGCTACTCCATTTCGAGATCTCACTCTTGGGCCCATCCAAGAGGAGCTAGTTTGTATGGTGTTGAAGATTGCAACAAGAAACAGTGAAGGAGGCATCCTGAAACATCATCCTTGATCCTAGTTGGAAAATAATCACCTAAACTATGTGGGGCCCACACAGGTGATTTTTGGCGCAAAGTCTATTTTTAGACTATGTCTATTTTTAGATAGGTTGATCATATTTTATGAGTTGCACGATGCTATTTGTGGATGGTTGGTCAAGTTGGAAAAATAGATAGACTTATATTTTTAGACATATTGGGCGGAGTCTATTTTTAGACTGCCAGTCTAAAAATAGATATGTCAAATATTATTATCTCTTAATATTTGTTGAAAATGTGAAGCTAGGTTACACTTTTTGCCCTTTTTTGAGAAAAAAATTTCATTTTTTTCGGTTCTTCAACTTTCTACAAACTATAACAATTTTTCTGTGTAGAATTTCATTTTGCGATAAAAATAAAAGTTGTCAGAAATTTTGTTAGCTTTCTATTACTTATTTTTTGAAATTTTTTTATGCATATTTGATATGTCAAATTAGCATTTCTTTGAGTTTGTGTTTCTTAACAATCAAAGGATTCATAAGAAGTCATGTTATGACGCAATGTTGTATTCATTGAAAATTTGTGTTTTTGAGAAAAAAAAAAATGTGTTACAACAATCTAGACAGAGTCTACTTTGGTTTCATCATATTTACAAAGCCAATGGATGCATATCATAATTACTAGAATTTTTTGAACTGGTCCAATACGAAAAACTGTGTATTTTGGATATGTTTCGCGTCGCAAGGAATTTCTTAACATATAAGTTATAAACTAAAAATCTAAAAGCTACCCATTAGAGACGATGGACCAATGTAACGCCCCACAATTGTTTCAATTTTTTTTACAATGTATTTTGGGAGATACAAAATTTTTATTTCACTGAATCACAATGACCCTTAGAAATTGTTTGCACCCATTTTATTAGAAAAATAATTAAAATTAGTAAACGTTTATGAAATTCCATAAAAGTTATATTTCCTGAAAGTAGATTCAATTCTGAAAATGCTTGTCTTGGTTCCGACAGTTAATTAACAACTTTTCATGGAGTTTAATCAGTCCAAAGTTGTAGAAACGTATTCAGAGCCTGGTTTTTGCGTAACTGGTGACGCATTAGTTCGGCCAAACTTTGATTAAAAGTTCGGCCGAACTATGTTTTGCATCGATGGCTTGTTAAGTCTAACGACTTAATAGTTCGGCCGAAATTTTATTCAAAAGTTCGGCCGAACTATTGTATAACTTTCCGTTGGCCAGAAAGTTTTGCGGAGCCCCTACTAAAACACATTTCGCGGCAATATAAATTGCCGCGAAATCATTCACAATTTTCGCACATTTCGCACATTTCATCTGATTTTACAAAGATCTTGGTTTGGGTTTAGAAAATTTTCTTCAAAGTTTGGATTTAAGAGCATTTCTTGGAAGCAAACTGATTTTACAAAGAATTGTTTTGGGTTTAAAGAATTTTTTTGGAAGACATTTCTTGGAGGCGGCCTGATTTTGCAAAAAATTGTTTTGAACTTAAAAACATTTCTTGGACGTACATTCAAAAGACATTTCTTGGAGGTATGTACGTGTTTTGAGTTGAAGTAAATATTTTGAGCTTCGTTTCATTTTTATAAGACATTTTTCTCTCGAATTTTTTAAAGTGTGTGTTTTGGATTGGAGTATGTATTTTTTACAAAAAATTTACACTGAATTTTTTTAAATTAAATCTTTTGTGATATTTTTTGTAATTGAGTTATTGTCTAATTTTTTGAAGGAAATTTTTTGAACTTCATACCCTATTAACATGGGAAATCGAAGAACTTGTGCGAGAAAATATGATCGAAAAAGAGACCCTGAGGAACGTAGAGAAGAGACGAGACAATCTCGCAAAAGAAAGTTAGAAGCCCTCTCAAATATTGAAGAGGAAAATCAACCTCAAGCAGAAATTGAAGAAGGTATGTAAATGTAAATATTATGATCTATTGATATATTTAAAATTTTCCTAATGTAAAATGTGAAGCTTAATTTTTATTTGATGAACTAATTTGAAAATATTTTGTTTAATGTAAACAGACAGAGATATTCCTCAAAATATTGAAGAAGAAAATCAACCTTAAGCAGAAATTGAAGCAGGTATGTAAATGTAAATATTATGATCTATTGATATATTTAAAATTTTCCTAATGTAAAATGTGAAGCTTAATTTTTATTTGATGAACTAATTTGAAAAATATTTTTTTTAATGTAAACAGACAGAGATATTCCTCAAAACATTGATGATGAGATACAAAATTTTGAAAGAGAAAGTGAAAGAGATATTGAACCAATGATTGAAGATGGTGAAAATATTGAAAGAAATCCAAATAAAGAAATTGAATCACAAGGTATGTATATATATATATATTAAACACATGCACATATCATTGAAATTATAGATATATTTATTAATTTAGTTATTTATTGAATATGCACTATTTTTTCGAATATGTACAGATGAAATCACTATCGATAATGAGATGTTAGAAAATGTTGACACTCACACATATGGAGATAAAAAACCTGACCATGCTATACGATATCGTGTTAACTGCATTTTTGAAAAGTATTTCTTAAATGAGCAGGTGACAGTTTAGGCTCAAATGTTGAAAGGTCTCCTATCATTAAGGAAATTAAAAGAAGCTACGACACTATTGGGTATTCGAAAATCAACCAAAGATAAAAAAAAATGAAGGAAGATGTGATAAAAAATATGAGTAGTGCTATAAAGTCAATTAAGAGATCTAGAGAGAAAGATGTTTCAATTTTACGTAGAAGAATACAGATGGCAATGGTTTCATCAAGTACTCAAGAGAATCGTTTGGTAACATCTATGGCACGAGCACTGGGAACCTCGCGAAAAACTTTGCACAAACATTGGAAATTTTGGCTGCAAATAGATGTAAATGATGAACTCGCTTTTTGGAGAGCTATTTGTAGGCAACCATACAAAGATAGACTTGGAGAAAATGTTAAAAAAATAATATATGAATATTGGAAGAAAAATTCGCGTGTTTCGCCAACTGCAAAGCATGTGATGCGAAGAAGAATAGCACGAAATCAGTATGAAGAACATGAAAAATATTTCTTGGAAACCACTCAGATAGAGTTATTCAACAAGTTCAAAGAAGAGAATCGTCAAATTCATGTTTCACTCAGTGCTTTTGTTCAACAAAAACCATGGTATGTAAAACCTATCACCGTACGAGACACTTGTTGTTGCCATTATCATGTGGAATTTGAGTTATATTATGACACATTCCTTGATTTCGGTAGAACATTATGGAAGGATTCACCTCCTCCTTCCACTATCCGTGATTTCATATCTCAAATTCTATGTGAAAGAGAAAGTGATGAACTATTTTACAAAAAGAAATGTGTTGGTGGTAAAAAATGCGATGATTGTGGAAATTTGACTAAATTTCAAAAAAAATATTGTATTGATATAAATGATCAATCATTTTCCAACATGAAAGTGAAATGGAAGAGATATGAATATATCGATACATCGATTCAAGGTGCAAATAGTGTTAAAAGAATTGAATTACTAGAAGATGAAATTTTTGTGATAGAATTTTTGAGAAAGTTTGAGGCAGAAATTTACAAATACACCAAGCATTCCCATAGAGCTCGATGGCAAGACTTGCAATTCAAAAAATCTCGTGAATTTTTTCCACCAGGGACTATTTTGTCAGTGATTGATTTTGCAGAAAACTACACATTTGTTCCACAAAAAGAAATTCAAAGTGAATACTATCATTCTGACCAAGTCTCCATGCTCGTCCATATTCTATATAGACATGCTAAACAAAATGTCGATCATATAGAAATCACGAGTGAAAATCGACATATCATTAAAGAATATCACTTTTATATCAGTGACGATCGTACACATGATACATGTTTTGTACAACATTGTTTTGGAAAAATTTATGATTCATTGAAAAATCATAGAATAACATTAAATGAACATTGGATATCGTCAGACGGATGCGCAGGTCAATTCAAATCCACATGATCATTCTTTTGGTTGTGTTGTCTTCATAAGAAAACCTGCATTAAACATTGTTGGAATTTCTTTGAGACTGTCCACGGAAAAGGAGAACATGAAGGTGCAGGAGCATGCATAAAAAAAGCAGTTCGAAGATATCAAATGAACCACTCTGCAAGCTGACTTGTGAACGCTAAAGAAGTTGTTCAATGGTGCATCGCTACTCTAAGCCATGAGACTAACCCATCAAGAGAAGTGCGAAGGTAAATTCAATTTAATTTATATTGGAAATCTAATTTTAAACATTGTACATTTATCATGCAATGATTATCTTTGATTGTACTTTGATATCATATTTACAAATTCTTCTTCTAATTTTCTATATAAAGGTTTTTTCTGGCATATTGGAATCGAAGGCATAGATAGATCAATTGGAAGTGACGTTGAAACAATAAAAGGGACTAAAAAAATGCATTCAATTCAAACAAAGTTGTCCATAAATGTGTTTGCATTGGATAAAAGAAAATATTCTTGTTTTTGTGATGTTTGCATAGACAACACAAAATCCAATAACGTTTGTGAAAAAAAAATGTATGTGAACGATTGGAAACATACAGAGCTAAATACAAAGGGAAAAATGTCTGTTGCAATGTTTGAAGAAATGAAATCAGAGGAAACTACAATATCATCCAATGGTGATAGAGTTTCTGATCTTGTTAGAGAAGGTAACATTTGAATTACTTTCTACTGATTTAAATATCTAGAAATAAATTTGAATATGTATAATTTTGTTAAGTTTATTTTATTGTGTAGGAGATTTTTTGCTGTAATTGCACCTATTGACAACGATGAAAATGTGAAGTATTATTTGATGCATTGCACTGAACGCAAAATGAAATTATTACAAAACTATAATGATCACGGATTTCAATATGACAGAGGGTCTATTATACTGAAAGGTTATTTTTTCAGACAAACTCATCAAATTGGAGACTTTGTTTACTTTGAATACTATGAACTTGATTCCATAAGTTGTCAATATAGTCACTTGGTGTGTGCAGCACGCATAAAGTTGATAGAAGTTTAATCAAAGAAAAAATCAAAAATTAAGAGATGGAAAATGTCAAAATCCGATCATAAACGGATTATTGAAGATGGAATTCCATTAGAATTTTTTTGAGTGAATTGTCCAACAATTTATTCTCTTTGGATTAAATATGTTTTAGAACTTCTAGTACTCAACTAAAAATTGAGTTGCTTATGCTATTTGTGTAAGTGTTTGCACATGTACAAATTGTTTTGGTACAAGCACGTGCTCTAGTATCAACTGAAAGTAGCTTTTCTATACATGTGCATTAATGAAAAATGTTATATGTATTGGATATATATATATATATATATATATATATATATATATATTCTAGAATGAAATTAATTGTTCTAGTTTTACTATGTGCATTGATGAAAAATTATTTACGTACTCAATATATATGTTCTAGAATGCAATTAACTGGAACTAGTTTTTCTATGTGCATTGATGAAAAACTAGTTGGATTTTCTAGTAAAAAGTATGGACACAATGTAAATAAATCATCTGCAGTATAGTTTTGTACGAAAATTCCTTTCAGACAAGAGACTCGGAGCACTTCTCCGACTTTTGGTGGGATTTGACCCACATCTCTAATCCTGATTGAAAATCTAGTACAAAATTTGTTTGTCCAATGGTCGGATATGTTCAATGTGCATTGATGAAAAATGTTACTTGTATTGGATAGATATGTTCTAGAATGCAATTAATTGTTACAAGTATTTTTTCTATGTGCATTGATGAAAAACTAGTTGGATTTTCTGGTAAAAAGTTTCCACAATGTAAATAAATATACAAGGCTACCTATTTGAGTGCATTAACGACATTGACCCAAATTCAACAAACATATATATACATGTACTAGACTTATATTTCCAATCAAAATTAAAGGGATAATTTTTACATATATCTACTTCTTTAAACTCTTTTTTCAATTAGAGCTCAATTGATACATGGTTAGTTTCATTGAAAAGCTATGTTCTTCCTATTGGAAATTTTTTCATTCAAACAAGACTACATGGAGAGATCAAAAGCAATCTTAAAATTCCAAATGTACTTCAACCATCCAAAAGGGATTTGTGCAACATTACTTGACATGCCATGCCAATTATAGTGAACAACTATCCAATAGAAACATTTAACATTATATACCACATGTGCGAAATGTAGATTAAAACCATCCAAAACTTTAAAATTTTAAATTTTTTTGATAATATATTGTGCAACATTAAAACATTAAACATCACATGAGAAATGTAGATTAAAACCATTCAAAACTTGAGTTTAAAAAACTTTTTGATTATATATATCGTTACTTCACATGCCATGCCAATTATAGTTCAACTAGATCCAATAGAAACATTTAACATTATATACCACATGTGCCAAATGTAGATTGAAACCATCCAAAACTTTAAGTTTTAAAAACCTTTTGATTATATATCGTGCAACATTAAAACATTAAACATTTAAACATGTGCCAAATGTAAATTGAAACCATCCAAAATTTGAGTTTTAAAAACTTTACATGCCATGCCAATTATAATTAAGCTATCCAATAAAAACATTTAACATTAAATATCACATGCCAAATGTAGATTGAAACCATCCAAAACTTTTAACTTTTAATTTAACAAAAAAATATAGATCACAACATTACTTCACATGCCAAATGTACTCCAAGAATCCAAAACTTAAATTTTAAAAACAAAACAAATTATAACACATGTCATTACATAACATGCCAAATGTAGTTCAGATGACAACATTAATTTATAGATGACAACATTACTTCACATTCACATGCCAAAAGTACTAAAACCATCCAAAAATTAAATAAAATAAATTATATAATAACAATGTAATAAAATATGTCCAAAAATTGTAAATCTCACAAGTATCAAACTGTATCAAGTTTAACAAATTTTAAAACCATCTAAATTTTGAAATCAAATCTACTGTAAATCATGTCCATCAAATGGATACGAATCTAGCGTCTTCCCTACTAGGGTCTCAGTCCGTGCCCTATCCTGTGAATGGGAAACCTACATACACAATGCACATGTACTTGAACATTAAAATTTGATGTTTTAAAAATTAATGAGAATATATATATCTATAACTTCATGTAAAAAACAAAATATAACAAAAAAATCATGCAATACCTCATAAGGTTCCCTCTCCATTTGATGAACAAGTTCTCCCATAGGAACATCTGCAGCAGTAAACTGTACAATATACATGTACAGTTAAATATATATATATATATATATATATATATTAAAAAATTTCAAATGAAAATGCACGTGTACATATATAAACTTATTTTCAATAATATTAAAAAAAGGAACTAAAGACAACTTGTTCAAATGTTGTGGATGTTCCTATCTCCGTCGCTAGAGTCCTCGAATTAAAGAAATATTCTATAGCAACCTAAATTCAAAAAATTTTAAATAACTCAAAATATAGATCTCTCTCTCTCTCTCTCTCTCTCTCTCTCTATATATATATATATATATATATATATATCTCAATTTTTAATGGAACTTTTTGAAGTAGAATATATATATATATATATATATATATGTATGTATGTATGTATAACTTTTAAACATAAATTTTAAACTTGTGAAAAATTGTCCATACTTGTGGCTCATCTCCCAAGGAAGTAGAAGGTACATCTCCCAAGGAAAAAGAAGGTACCACCATCCCAAAAACATAGGACGGAAACGGTATCTATTAAAACATTTTATGAAATTATATATATACATACATGTACATGTGTTCACAATTATTTATTTTAAAGTCACTTAAAAAACACTAACATTTGCCAACATATCTTGATGGTCAGACCCATCTGCATTGTTTGAACCAGAGGTCCCGAACGTGATATTAAAATTTTCATCACGCATCATGTGTGAGAACCGAAAATGGTGTTTTAACATATATAATCATACATTTTTGTTGGATTAATGTACACATACAAATAAATGTATACATGTACATATACATGTATTTATTACAAATTGTACACATGTATATGTAAAAATAATTTCAAACCCTAAGGTCACTAACACATAATGTTCTGGTGCCCTCTTCCTCATGAAAAATTAGGTCTTGCAAACCATTGTGACAATTTTTTGCATATATTCGGAGATCTTCAACATTCATGTTGTCAATCTCTTCATCTGTACAATACACAAAATCATCACGTGCATTTTCACGTGCTCTTTGTCGATTTAAAAAAAGATCGACTCCACCCAATCCGCTATGAACATTGTTGATCATAACATCCCTTGCTTCTTGACTTATTTGAGAAGTCACATCCATCTCTGATCGCAGAGTTTCGACTCAAAATGGTCGACTCACCAATGGCGGCTCAGGGTGAGGCAACTCCACATCTCGCTTAGCACCCTTACGTTCATATAATCGACCTTTCCCCGGGCCAAAAAATTCTGACGGAAGGTCATTGTAGTTGGGTTTCATACCAAAAAAAAAATCTGCATAAAACATTTGTGCAAAATAAATAGGAACCTCATCGTTCCATCGAAGCCTTCCATAGGGCGCAAGGTGCCTATCATACAAATAACGAGCTATGTCTGGGTGCTTGAAATACTGCACCTTCAACATTTTTCTTTTTGGCCCTTCCTTGTAATTAAACATTGACTTGGCCACTTCTTTTGTAACTTTTTATTTTATGTCCTCCCATTTATCTGGACCCATTACTGTTTCTTTTCTCTTTATCATCATTTCTACAAATGTATCAGTCGTTGGCCCAAGATTTTTGTACACATTTACAATTTCACCCAATGAATGTGTAACTATTTCAAGGCTTTGTCGACTCTCAGCAGGTAGAGACAAAGCCACGAGATCTCTTTGCAATTTTGCATGAAGTCTTTCACACCTTTGTAAGGTGAATTGTGCCATGTTGGTTTCCCATGGTATATCAGTAATCTCAGCCGGATAAGTTGTGCTGTGTTGACAACCTTCTTCTTGAATGTAGCGGGCTGCCCTGCATTTATTTTGACCACTAGTTGGAACATTTTCAGCCTCTCCATCAATATATATATATATATATATAATTTCGTATATTAGAAAAAACACATGTAAAAAAAGTTGTACAAATTTAATGAAAAAATATTGAAATTCATGGCAACCTTGACGTTGTTGGTTAACATCTTCTCCAACATGACCCTGCTGAGAACCAGACCCAGAATGACCCTGCTGAGAACCAGACCCAAAATGACCTTGCTGAGAACCAGCAGCTGTTGATTGGCCTTCGAGGGAATAAATATCACCCCCTTCCCGCAACCTACTACCACTCATTGATGGCCCTCTAAGTCTATTTGAACCACCACCAACCTCTCGAGATGACGAAGAAGCTTCATAAAAAAATACGAATTTGTAGTCAATTGAAAAATACATTCATGTGTACATATAAATACATATACATATATTCATTGATTAAATTGTGTGAACCATACCACGACTGGTTGAACCATGGGCACGCTCCATGGATGGAGTAGAAACCCTTCTCCTCTTACCTCCTAAAAATTAAAAAATGAAACTTATAAACAACTAATTTAACTCACAAAGTTAATAAAAAATAAATTCCATATGTACACACATGTATGGAGATTTAAGATTATATTTAAATACCGTGAACATCCCCTGATCCCTGAACCTCCATAGGGGATTCGACTGATCTTCGTCGTTCATCCTCCATGATATATATATCTATTGGTCGACATTTACACAAAATAGATAAATTAGAAAATCAATTTGTAATTTAGTGTACACAAATTATGTAGAACACAACTTTAAAAGCAATAATTGATGTGTGAAACTCAATTTAATCGAAAAAGAAATTATAAAAATGATAAGTTCACCAAATTGCACTTTACATGGTGGGAGCACACTTGGTATAAAATTTACCACTTATACACTTTAGTTTGTGGGAGAAATGACACATGTACATAGTTTACCTTAAAGTTGTTGTGTTTTATGGATATTAAAATGAAGAACTTCTATTTAGATCCATTCGAGAGATTGACTGTAGGGGCATTTACTAGATATGTCACCTTTCATAAAAGATGAGATCCAGAGGCTACCTGGCCCTTTACAGACTCTGCCTATAGAACTTGTAGAAGTAAACACTAGAGGAATTAACAATATCAAAGAACGTTTTCATGCTCAGACATGGGAATGTTTCTCTTTCCCTATGCAGAAAAATAGTTCAAGGTAGTTAATCTTCATAGACATGTCATCAAGCAGGTCAGTGTGATCATCCCCAACTTACTTTTCATGAAATTAGGCTTGGAATCCTCTACAACCTTGTGGATGGAGTTGAATGGGAACTAGGTCAAGGCCAGTACAAAATACATGCTAGTGAATAACACTTACTAGGCTATGCCAACAAATAAAGTGGGAGAAATGTTTTCTCCTCGAGGTTATCCAATTGGGTGTGTAATACCAACTTCACCCATTTCCTAACAGGTTTATCTCTTAGGTTACAAAGTGTCTTCACCTTATTAGTTATATATTTTTCAATTTCTCGTAGATTCCTTA
Source organism: Pinus albicaulis (assembly GCA_034641835.2). Lineage (NCBI taxonomy): Eukaryota > Viridiplantae > Streptophyta > Pinopsida > Pinales > Pinaceae > Pinus > Pinus albicaulis. The sequence goes on from CM076575.1 coordinate 1,956,193,921, forward strand.
AATTTTTTCTCCTACCATCTCCCTCTCTCACTCCCCAAATTATTGTCATCAAACAAGCCCCATTGAGGATCTGGAGCAATGTTTACACCATACTTAGAACTTTCATTGCTGCTAATTGAAATTGGAGAGTCATGTACATACTAGATTGCTTGCTTAAGTGGCTCTTACTTGGAAAATATCCTGAGATGAGTTTGACATGATGGTCATATGAGGCTGGAAGCTACTTGGTGTAATTTTCCTTAAATCTTGAAAAAAACATAGCAAAAATGTCATTTTCGATCATTTTTTATTAAAGCTTCTACATACAGTAGATTTTATCACAATTGCAACACAATCATGTTCCATGAGCATGAATTATGAATGTTGCAAGCCAAATTGCAAGGAAATTTGAATTCATTTTAGGCAAGAGAAGGCTATGACATTAAGGTCCATGCTAGACCTTGATGAGAGGATATGATACCTTGAAGAGGCTACATCTTTTGGTGACGTCACTAATTGTTTCTCTATTATTGTGTTTGTTAAACTTTTTTATCCCAGAGGAGGGTGTTATCCAATGTGAATTCGAAACCCCCCTCACATTTTTCAATGAAGGTTCTATCTGAATGTTAGGGAGCTACACAAATTATAGAAATTCAATATGATGTGCCAAAAACTTTATAGACATCCCAAAAGCAGAAACCACCTATTATACATGTCAATTAAATCTACATGGAACCAACAAGCAATATGGTAAAATATAGAATTACGAATCCCTTCAATTAGTTAAAAAAAAAAATTATATGAAGAAAGCACCCAAAGGACTAAAAATAACAATATAGTAGAGAAAAAGAATAGTATCTCAGCAGCTATGATTGCAAGTCATAAATTAATATCATATATTCCAATTTCAGCACTAAAAGCAAACTCAAAATAACATAAAAGCAGAGACAACATTGTTTTACATGTAAGTAAACATTGTTAATGTAAATATGCAACATGGATTGGCATAATCATGCCTTTATCAATGAAATTTCATCAGAATATTGAGCAATTGTGCGCTAGAACAACATTTAAATAAGTTAAAAGAAAAAATTGACCTATATTGTACAGTTTATGGGACAGAAATCAATATGTAGAAATATTCACTTGGTTTTTATAATTGGATAGAGGAATGACTTAAAATTACCTTGTATGTCTTCTCGTTTTAGAGCTCAAATTTTTAGGAAGGATTTAAGTATCCACATTTCAAGAATCACTAGAAGAGGTTGATAAAGAATATAGGAAGACAAAAAACTAACCAGTGGTGTAATAAATGGATTTCTTGGGAGGTAGATTGGCATATGGACTTTTGGTAGCTAGAACGTTTCCAAATAAGTGAATGTATTTGAAAACTGAACCTTTAGTTTATTTTGGTTTAGACAAGGTCTAGAATTTCAAAAGTGAATTCCCTCTTTCTTCCTCTTACATGTCCAATGATCGAAATCTGGATTGAGGGAAAAAAATTTCCAAAATAAAAATTTTGCATTTTATTTGTTGTACACATGAGTTTTTAAAAGCTAATTAAATCATAAATTTCTCACAAAATATATTTAAAGCTTGACACATAAACCCCTTCCCAATTGACTAACTTTAGATGATCCTAAACACATTTTTATTTAACTGATGAGGGAGATAGCCCAACAAAACTAGTTTGTCCATATTCAAATCAAGTTGGTATCGAAGTACAATTTAGCTCATTTTAGTCAAGGTTAGAAGAATTAGCTATTGGTTTCTGTCTTCAATTTCCTCTCAAAATGAATGTGTACATGCTTTTGAGAGACACACTAGAGGAATAAGGTCCAAATTTTTGATGAAAATGTGCTATGAAAGTAAAGGGTTAAAGGAAAACATGTACAAGGCATAGTTGAGCCAAATGTTGTTGAGGAAGGGCCTAATTATTTGGGTCTTGGTTATGGAAAACATGATGGAGAATGCTCCAAAGCCAAGGAGGTACATGAAGCTATTCCAAGAAGGAATTTTATTTCGTGTTCATTACCTCAAGCTTGTGAAGTTTTTGTTCATGATGAATGGAAAAGTTTGACACCCACTTTGCAAGAAGATGTTAATAATCATGCAGCTAATGAGAATGTAAAAGAAGAGGATGTTGAAAGCTCTAGAGCCATTGAATTCATTGCTAGTATTTAGAGGAGAGCCACTACCTCATCAAATTCACCTCCTCAAGAAGGTGACAACGATGAATGTTCAAGGTATAAATTTGCCTTTAATCAAATTTCTTTTGATTATGATAAACATGGTAAATATTCACATAAGATTTGGAAAAGAACTTGCATGTTCCTTTTGTGGTTTTAATAATCATAATGTTTATAGATGTTGGAAGAAGATATCCATGCCCATGAAACTTTCTAAATAAATGAGGCAAAAAGTCAAAGGCCCATTGGACAAGGAAAATGATGTTGAAAATAAGATGCAATTGTTTATTACTCATTTCCATAAGAAAGGTCACCTTGTAGACAAGTGTTGGACTTTGTATCCAAAAAGTCATCCACAACATTTGAAGAAGGTGGAAAGAGATAATGACAAGAATGGAAAATAGGATTCCATAATCGATGAGGGTCAGGATGATTCACATGATGATGAAGTGCAGCTAAAATAAGTGCCATTGAAATGGTTTGGTAATGGATGGTTAGATTTCTTATCCAATTAAGGCCTTGCATGTATTTTGATGTTTCATGAATTTCTTTGCAAATTCAAAGTATGGTGCATGTTGCATGAAGCAATATGTTGAAAGTAGAGTTATGTTGACACACTTAAATGCAACAAATATGGAAATTTGTACATGAGCTATTATTTTACTTGAGAGTCAGTTGTTTCAAGAGGCATGTTTTGTTGACTTGTGTTTGGTTGATGGTTTTGTATACCAATATGTAAGAGTACATGGAGATATTCACATGATATGAATTTTTTTTCTTTGAAGGAGAAAAATGATATGTCAGCGAGCTATGTTTCTTGCATGATGTGTTTTTCAGTTTGATGGTTTTGTTGGTGACAAGACGTCACAAGATTTTGGGAAGGTCCACTCTTGAGCGAGAGCCTCATGATTACAACCTAATCATGAGAATCAAATGGGAGTGCATCCTTATTTTGAAAACAAATAGGATTCTAAGCTACCTAGGACTCAAACCATTATTTTTAAATTTGAAATATCATGGTGTTGTTTCAATGCCTAAATCCACAACGCTAACATAATTTTTTTTATTCTTTTTTTGCAGGATTTAGTTGGTTATATTAAAAGTCAGTTGAATTTAAAATTCTTGGCTTAGTGGCATGAACCAAACATATTGTGTATTAAATGAGAAATTTCGCTCTCCCAATCATTTCTAAATCACCCATATCACCAAGAAAACATGTTTTAAAAGAACATACTATGGTAGGGGGAAGACCTTAGGTCCTTTGATTGTGCACGTGGTGTGAAAAATTGAAATCGACAATTTGCAAAAAAGTGAAATTATGAATGAAACCACAAAAACAAAAAACCCAAAAGTAGTAAATGATTTAAATAGACCTAATTAATTATTTACCAACATAAATTCTTCAACTTTTAGCAACTAAATGATAAGTAAAAAAATAAATAAATTTGTAATTATGGTTCGAAAGTTACATAATCTTAAGAAGCATTTTAAATTAATTCTATCTCATAAAAAGTATTCCTCCTAACTTAACAAATACTATCTCTTCTCCTAAGGTTCACGACCTCCCTTCCTTAGCACACAAGACATAAATACAATTAATATTTCAATATGTTAATTCCTATCAAAACAAATGAAAAGTTGTATATAGATGGTTTCAAATATTATAAGAAGGTTTTTGATATGGTTGAGAGAATGTGGAAAATAAAATCCATAAACAAATTATTTTTCAAAACGTATTACTTTCAAAGTATCAACAAGGAATGTACAAGGGTGTTCAATGAATTAACGCTATTTATTTAAATTCCATGATATATATCTTACTCATAATTTTAACAAATTATTAAATAATGATCTAGATTGGATAATTATATTATTTGTCATATACTTTGATGCTTATAGAGTGAAAAAACTGAAAGAATCAACTTGTAGGGTCATTTTAATGGTGGGTGGAGAATTGGGGTCTAAAACCTTTTGGAGTCATTTTGAGGTATTAAATGACATTTTTGGGGGTCAAACGACTATCCCTTGTGCCGAAATCTTGACCATTATTCTACACTTAAAGACATATCCAATGGTGCAAGAAAAACATCAAATGAATTTCATTCAAAATTTATGCCTTTAGTAAGTTGACCTATCATGTTGACCACCATGGTACGAGAGAATGTCATTTTAGCCCCATTACTCATGCATAGCAAGCTAGCTACATGTGGAATTTTAACAAGACTCTAAAAGGTCTAAAATCACAAACCTCGTTAATGGTTGACAGAGTCAAATCTTACACCTAGTTGGCCATCACGCTATCTTAAATACTTGGCCACTAGGAGGAATAAGAGTTCCATTTTGTGTTATTGTATTTTGTTCCATAGTTGAAAATACAACTAGGAGTGTGAAGTTAGAGAGAAAAATGTATGAATTTAAGTTTTTATAGCAACCTTACACGCCAAAATTCTTAGCTAACTCTAGAGAGATTACCTCTTTCTTTGTACTTACATATTTTCCATACCAGAAAAGAGAGAGTAGAGCATGTTTACATTTTAGTGTTGTTTTTCTCCCATAAGGATTTCCTAGGGAAAAAGGAGTCTAGAACATCATTACTTTTTAGGGTTGCTTGTCTCCCATAAGGATTTCCTAGGAAAATAATTGTGTTGATTGTTTAGAGATATGTATGTGTGTGTTTCATTATGTTCTCTATTTCTTACGTTGTGTTTCATTATGTTTTATATTTCTTACATTTCTGCCCTCCTATTTTTCTTTCCAATCAAGGTTTATAAAGTAACATGAGAAGCAACATGAGACTTGGAACAATCATTTTCATTATCTATATGGAAGGCAAGAAGGATTATATCCCCTTAAGCTTAATCTTATGTAGTTTGCCAATTTTTATCATATATTTTTTGGTAAGGGTAAATGTTTTTTATCTATAGTAAGTCATGAGTTCTCCAATTCTACCTTATGTAAAGCATGATTCTAGAATTACTACAATTTGTACTTGGTTTTTTATTGTGATGATGCCTTGTCTCAATCACTTGGCCATCTCTCGATGGGTAGTTAAATATTTATAGCAATATTTACGTAATATTTATCTATTTTTATTATGTGAAATGTAAAAAACGGTATACTATTTTTCATAAAATTGTGTTGAGTTTATCATATATTTCGATGAAAGTTGATTATATGACACGTTTTCTTTAAAATGATCTAACAATTTTGTTAAGGTATGAATTTGCAATTTTGTGTGGCTCTCTATCAACCTTCACTTCCTCATTTCTAGAAAAAATCTACTTGCTCATTCGTATACCCACTTTGTATTCAAATGCATGAGTTTTGAACTCTCAGTAACTATGTTTTTCCACGCAGGAAAATTATATGTCACATTTTATACTAACTCTAAATATTATTTTGAAGTTTGGATTACTGTTATTCTTTTATATAATTTAACATTAGATATAAGTCTAAATTGAAAGCTACTTAGATGAAATATAGCTTAGATATGGCATTTGCAAATTATTATCTATTTATTGAACTAAAGGACATAATTATTACACATGTTTAATTTACATTCAAATGCTTCTTTGATTTATCTCCTTTAGCTTAATGTAATGCTATATATATAATTTAAGTTGAAGGCCCATGAGATAAATATGACTTCTATGTGACATTTGTATTGAATCATCTATTTGTTGTGTTATATGAACATAATTGGTATGCATATCTAATTTGAATTACTAATATGTCATGCTTATTTAATTTATCTTTTATAGATGATTGGAGCATCCCTTTTTAATCTATCCCTTTTGACTTCGGATATGTGGGCAATACTCATCCGCATATTTTTCTATCATAAAGCAGTGAGTAAAATTGTATTCCATTTGTGTCAATGTTAAGGTTAAGCACATGGATTAAAGTTTTATATAAGATACATTGCTACGGTGTACATTTATATCTAAAGAGTCCAAAAGCTCATTCAATACCATATGTTTTGTTGATGTAGGTTGATTGGTTATATTGCATTGCTTTTGCAGTTGTTGCTGTGGGCCTTACCATCTATTCGTTCTAGTAATTGCTGAAACTAATCTTTCACCTTTTTATTTTAAATAGAAATAACTTTTCAAAGACATTTTAATATGTAAAATTAAGGAAAACCCTTTTTTGCCTATGTGAATATGATAATGTCTAACATGTGCTTTTTATTTCTGCAGTAATGACAGAGAACATTATTGTGGTTGAAAATGGTCTAAATGAAACCATACCATACACACAACTCAATGAAAAGAGAGAGCCTAATATAGCAGGAATAAAAATACTTTGCTACAAAATGATAAAACATGTGAGTGCAAAATTTAAAACATAAATCAAGATATCAAACACAATGATATTATGATGGAGAGAATATTTCTGCAGCCAAAATGAACATGCAAACCAAAAACTGTAATAAAAAGATTACAACATATCATTGCAAAATTTAGAAACATAAATAACCTAACACACAAGGATATCTCAAAACACCTGAATGCATATGTAGAACAAAACCTGTAATAGAATATTTTGCTACATACAACATTGCACATTTTTAAAACATAAACTAACTTAGCAGACAATAATATTAAATTAGATAATTTGTTATGCAGTTGAATTGATGTGCATAGAAAAACTGGGAATAGAAATCTTTGATGCATACAACACACAAATGCCAGAAACCTGCAGCAAATGAAAAGAAAAAATGTTGGTCATTTCTAGAGAATCAAGAAACAGGTAGTCCTAAAATGTAAAATGGAGGGCAGCAAATGGAAAGAAAAAATGTTGGTCATTTGTAGAGAATCAAGAAACATGTAGTCCAAAAATGTAAAATGTAGGGCAGTCACGGGTTTCTGGTATCAAATTTGTTTCAGGACAGGTTTCTGCTAGAGACAGACCCCTAGGGTGCAGTTTCCAGTGACATTATCTGAAAATATGAAAAAGGAGACACCAAAATACAGAAAAGAAGACTAAAAAAAAATAGAATCGGCATGTATGGTATTGCACCATGTAATTCTCTGTTGGAATAGAAAACCGCGTAATTCTCTGTTGGAATAGTTTGATCGTTAGGGTATGTTTTCTTCAGTTATTTTAAATAGAGGGCGAGTTTGATCGCGTTAATAGAAAGTGTGTGTGTGTGTGTGTGTATATATATATATATATATATATATATATATATATATATATATATATATATATATATATATATATATAAACCATCACCATTACTACTACTCGAAAAAACTGTAATATCATCTGCTTTACGTATTTAGCATTCTCTGAAATTAGGGTTTTGATTTTATTGGAAGGCAGGGCTATGGTGTGAACACATCCCCTCTCAGCAGTGAGATTATATTATTCATTCTTTGCGTATGGAGGTCTGGCTTATTGAAGGGCTTATCTAAGTTAACAACATGTATTTCATTGGTCTGGTTGTTAGTTGCAGGTAGATAATCCTAATTCAAAATTTACATTATGAAAGCTACATTACAGATGATATTTAGAACCCTGGACTACATTGGCATCACAAACAGAAGGAAAATTAAATCTAAATTTGCTAATGTGATGTTTACTTTTATCACAATGAGATACCAAGAAAGCCAGAAAAGAAGTCCGAGCTTGAACACATATTCGTTGGCAGAAATCACATCACTAAATACATAGACATCATTTTTTTTCATAGACACCTATATCTTTGATTACATAATTTGAAAATTAATATTTTCTAAAATACGAAATTTACATTCACTGGTGTCTCCATAGACCTAAATCGAAAGGTATGCCATTTCATGGTTTCAGTTATGTTGTCTCAACAGTCAATGAAAGAAACTCTTCAGCTGAGGGTCACTTCCATTTTCCCCCAGGGAACAATGAAAGCAGAATTATAAAATCAAGCTTGCGAAGATTGATTGATCATGATTGTTCGAGTGGTATTTGCTCATTTGGAGTCGATATTGATAGACTGGTATGCCAACTTCTTGTCTAGCTATCCATCTATATGGTTGGAATATCTAATAGCACAGACTATGTGCACAATAAATTGTGTTGTATTTTAGTTATTATAATAGAATCCATACTTAAAAAAATATTGATATACATATTTTCCCTTTTCCCTATTAAGGTGCAGAGGGATTCTAGCTAAGAAAAAGTAGGCAGTGCCTAAGAATTAAAAATATTTGTATTCATATTGAAACTGATCAAATGCAACAGCTTAGTTAATTATCCACAGCCAATGTGAAACTCACAAATGCAAACTGATCATATGACATACCTGCATGGTATTGCACTAACATTAAACAACGGGGTAAGGTCGAACATACCTGAAAAAAGGAGCAACAACGCCAATGAAAGGAGCAACAACGTGGATGGGAGGAGCAACAACGCTAACGTGAGGAGCGAAAATGCGAGAACAGAGTAGCAACGACAGTGACAGAAATACGCACGAAAAATGAAACCGGTAAACAAATCAACTTCGCGGGCAATTTATTTATAGAAACTAGTTCAACTGAACTATTTTATAAGTAAAAGTTCGTCTAAACTCACGATTCGACTGAACTTTTGTTGGAAGTTCGGCCGAACTTTGTTGCTGGTTTTCCCATCTCCGGAAAAAATTCTATTTGCCCGCATCGTCAGTGTGTCGTTAATCTAAATGGAATCACGAGTTCAGCTGAACTTTATAAAATGTTCGGCCGAACTATTGCTGAAAAAAAATTTCGCCCCCCCCCTCCCCCCGATTCTCACAAAAGTGTAACCCAGCTTCATGTTTCTGCCCTCGATAAACATTATCTTATTCTCTTGGAGCACTTCAGTTAAGTGTACAGATGTGGCACATGAGCTGAAAGAAGGAATTATGCTATTCCTAAGGGCTTACTAGAGGTATTGCATGGAGGAATTTATTTAGAACTCATGTGAGAGAGTTTGGTGGAGTTGTAGAAGTAGTTGGTGGAGTTGTATTCAGTTTAACTCAATTAGACTCAGTTGAGCTAGTTGTATCTAGTCTAACTAATTGATACACTAGTGGGAGTGGTGTGAATTAATTAATAAGTAATTCACTAAATATTAACTCATTAATCAACTGAAGAATACATCACTTAACTACATTGCATGAACAGTTCAGTGGAGACCAGTGGAGAGGTAGGTGAAAGAGCAAGTGTGACTATCAGTTGTGACTATAGTGTTGCATTGTTTGCACCACACATTCATTGGAGATTCCAATGAGGATTTCACAGTCAATATAGGGTGGATTCGAGTTCATCTAGAGCCATTCTTCAGTAAGGATTGCATAGTAGAGGCAGGCTAAAGGCTGGCAAAGATGAGTGCATGGATTTGCAAGATCGGGCCTGATTAGTGTGTAGCGATTGGATTGTACTGAGAGCTTGTGATAAGATTTGTATGAGGATTGTTACATGATCTCTATGACATATACTATATACATATAATTGGGGTTTTTAGCTTCATGCTTTCCTGTTAAAACAACTGTGTTAATGTGTGTGAATTTTTATGGTTTCATGTGTGCATGCAATTGATTTAATTTCCGCATGTGATGATCAATGGTGGAATAGATTCTGTATTGTGCATGAAGTTAAAATAGTGTGTGATCAGAATAATGTTGGACATATTCATGCATAGTGCATATAATTTCTACATGGTATTAGAGCGATATTGATCATTGGAGCAAATTGCAATTATTGAAAAAATTGAGTTTTGTGCTGGTGGAATTCAAAATTGCTGCAGGGTTTTCTTGGTGTCGAAGTTGAGATGTATCTCAACGGATTGCGATTGGAGTATGCCCTTGAGGGTAGATCGAATTATATTTCATGGAAGGACAGGATGGAGGCAGCGTTGGAGGATAATGGGTTGAAGGATTTCATAGATTTTGATATTCCTAAATCAGGTTCTAGCGATGCAGCCGCACTTGACGCATGGAAAAAGAAGGTAGCAAGGTGTCGAAGGATTATATTGGAAGGTGTGAAGGATCACATTGTGTCTAGCCTTCATGTTAAAGCCACTCCATTCTTGATGTGGAAGGCTTTGACAGAATTTTTCCAAAGCAGAAGTGACCTTGAGGAATTTGGCGCTTAAAGACAAGCTCAGGAAAATAAAAATGGAGAAGAATGACACTATTTCGGTATACTTGACAAAGTTTGTCCACTGCAAGGATGAGCTTGGGAGTGTAGGAGTTAGTGTGGATGAAGAAGACTTGGTGAGCTTGGCTCTCCTTAGGCTTTCGAAGAGTTGGCATAGCTATGAGGACTCTGTCAATGGTCGAGAGAAACTGCTAGGATGGGAGCGACTTTGGTCGGATCTTGTGCAGGAGAAGATAAGGTGGAGTACCAGGGATGTCTCTTCATCAAAGAATGATGATGAAGAGGATTGTGCTTTGGCTGCCAAAGCAAGGAAAGGAAAGGGGAAGAAAAATCCTTCTCAATCTGGTGCAGATGGAAAAGAGTGTGACATGTCCAAAGTGAAGTGTTTTCACTGTCACGAGCATGGGAATTTCGCCACAAATTATCCACAGAAGAAGAAGAACAAGCAGGTTGCTAGAGCTGCAGCTGGTGAGGCTCTTTCCTCGCAATTTGAGATGGACTTCTCATTGATCACATGCATGGTGTCTATTGCATTGGGATCGGGGTGGTACTTTGATAGTGGTGCTTCCTTTCACATGACGAGAGATGTGAACCTTTTCAGTGACTTGGTGGAGAAAGATCTCCAGTTGCATGTTGAGTTGGGCGACAATGGATGATACAATGCGACCGGCATTGGTACCATTACCTTTCATAGGGAGTCAGGTAAAATCATTCTTTTACAAGATGTAGTGCACGTTCCAGGTTTAAGAATTTAATCTCAGTCGCAATGTTAGAGGATAAAGTGTATGATGTTGTCTTTAGTGAAGGAAAAGTTTTCCTTCAGTACAAAGCAACAGGACAAGTCAAGAAGTTTGGGATTCAAGCCAAGAATCTCTATAGACTTGAAGTAGATGGTATTTCTACAGACCTTCCTACAGTGGGGAAGTGCAAGAAAGACATGCAATTGAAGCTTGAGAGGGAGCATGATTTGCATGCAGGTAAGAGTGAACCTCAGGATGTGGAGCAGCCACAAGATGAGGATCATGGAGCGGGAGCAACCAATCATGCAGAGAAATTTCATGCCAGATGGGCAGAGGGAGTGCATGCATCTATACCACCAGGTGAGAGGTGGGGCAACATGCATGAGTAATCCAAAGAAGAGATTTATGGGCAGGATTCATTGAGATGGTGTGGATCTCATGAATTTAACCTGGCTACAAGGTGCCCATAGAGTAGCAGTAGCATGATCAGCTGGATTGATGCAGGTAGATCAAAGTGATAGTGTTAGATATTGGAGCGCAGTTCGGAGTTGACAGCAAGTGCAGAGTGCATGGGTGAAAATTTCAACAACACAGTGGTTTCTGAAGATATTTGCAGTTGGTACCAGCAGAAGTGAAAGACTTTGATGATAGATTCATCAGATTGATTGAGTTGTTTGGAGCCTATTCAGTTTCGGAAGAGTTGCAGAGTAGATGCATGGAGTTGCATGGTGCTTGCAAAGGTTGCAAGGCGAATGCATGGAGTTGCATGTGACATGCAAAGACAGTCCTTTCTTGTTGATTGGGAGTGTTGAATATTGCAAAAAGAAACAGTGAAGGAGGCATCCTGAAACATCATTCTTGATCCTAGTTGAAAAATAATCACCTAAACTAGGTAGGGCCCACACAGGTGATTTTTGGCGCAAAGTCTATTTTTAGACATGTCGATCATATTCTATGAGTTGTAGGATGCTATTTGTGGATGGTTGGTCAAGTTGGAAAAGTAGATGGACTTCTATTTTTAGACATATTGGGCAGAGTCTATTTTTAGACTACAGTCTAAAAATAGATATGTGGAATATTATTAGCTCTTAATAATATTTAGACTCTAAACATTATCTTATTCTCTTGGAGCACTTCAGTTAAGTGCACAGATGTGGCACAGGAGCTGACAGAAGGAATTACGTTATTCCTAAGGATTTACTAGAGCTATTGCATGGAGGACTTGAGTTAGAACTCATGTGATAGAGTTTGGTGGAGTTGTAGAAGTAGTTGGTGGATTTGTATTCAGTTTAACTCAGTTAGACTCAGTTGAGCTAGTTGTATCTAGTCTAACTGATTGATACACTAGTGAGAGTGGTGTGAATTAATTAGTAATTAATTCACTAAATATTAACTCATTAATCAACTGAAGAATGCATCAGTTAACTACAGTGCATGAACAGTTCAGTGGAGACCAGTGGAGAGGTAGGTGAAAGAGCAAGTGTGACTATCAGTTGTGACTATAGTGTTGCATTTTTTGCACCACACATTCATTGGAGATGCCAATTAGGATGCGCAGTCAATATAGGGTTGATTCGAGTTCATCCAGAGCCATTCTTCAGCAGGGATTGCATATTAGAGGCAGGCTAAAGGCTGGCAAAGATCGGTGCATGGATTTGCAAGATCGAGCCTGATTAGTGTGTAGCGATTGGATTGTACTCAGAGCTTGTGATAAGCTTTGTATGAGGATTGTTACATTATCTCTATGACATATATCGTAAAAAGATAGTTGGGGTTTTTAGCTTCAGGCTTTTCCATTAAAAGAACTGTGTTAATGTGTGTGAATTTTTATGGTTTCATGTGTGCATGCAATTGATTTAATTTCCGCATGTGATGATCAATGGTGGAATAGATTCTATATTGTGCATGAAGTTAAAATAGTGTGTGATCAGGAGAATCTTGGACATATGCATGCGTAGTGCATATAATTTCTACAACATGAAGGGACCTCCAAATAATAGCATATTTTCGACACAAAGGTTCTTACAAAACTAGCTAATTGGGTGTTAAATGTTGGACATATACGAGGTCCTTGTTGAGATTCAACAAGATGATGAGCTTAGTGAAAAGTAAGCACCTTCACTAAGTGGGGACCGCAGGCTATTTTTAGGTGTATGTCTATTTTTAGACATGGTGAGCATATTCTATAAGTTGTAGGATGCTATTTGTAATTGGTTGATCAAATGTGAAAAATACATGAAATTCTATTTTTAGAATATTGGCCGAAGTCTATTTATAGATCATCAATCTAAAAATAGATGCATGTCGAGTATTATTAGCCCTTAATAATAATCTGATAATAAATATCAACTTATTCTCTTAGAGCACTTTATTTCAGTGAATAGAATTGGCAAATCAGTGGGCTAAAGTAATTACGCAATTCCTAGGGTGGTTGGTGACTCATGCATGGAGGACTCAGTTAGAACTGAAGTGGAAAAGTTATGACAGAGTTGGAAGAGTAGTTACAGGAGTTGTTATTCAGTTTAACTCAGTTGAGCTAGTTGTATCTAGTCTAACTAAAAGATACACTAGTGAGAGTTTAGTGAATTTATTAGTTAATTAATTCACAACTAATAACTCACTAAAAACTGAACAAATACAAAAGTTAACTACTTGCATGTCAGTTCCAGTGGAGACCCAGTGGAGCGATAGGTGAAAGGGTGAGATCGACTATCTGTTGTGACTATAGTGATGCATTCAATGCATCTCACACACATTGGATATGCCAATGAGAATTGCGCAGTCAAGGCAAGGCCAATTCGAATTCATTCAGGGGTCTTCTTCAGCGGGGATTACGCAGTGGAGGCAGGTTGTCAGGAGGCAAGAAATTGGTGCATAGATATGCAAATTTTTGCATGACAGTGTGTAATGATTGTTGATTGTACTGAGAGCTTGATGTACTAAGCTTTGTATGAGATTATTACATGATCCATTGATATACATAATATATGATAGTTGGGATTTTTAGCTTTAATATTTCTCGTTAAACAACTGTATTTATGTGCGATTGATTTTCTTCATATGTATTTGCAATTGGCGATTGATTTGCTTCATATGTGTTTGCAATTAGCGATTTAATTTATGAAAAATTAACAGTGGAAGGATTTTGTATTTAACATAAGATTAATTTGTTAGATCATGAGAATTCGGTAATACTATCAATATTAATAAATTTCTATAGTCCTTTTAACTAGTACATGTACACCATCAACCTATATTGGCATTTGAAGTTTCCCTTGGTATAATTTTGATGGATTGCTTTAAGAATCAAGAAGACATCCTACACTCTCTGAATCACCTACATTATCACATGGGGGACATGGATTAGTTTTTGGGCCGCAGTGAGCAACATCTTGGCATTCATCCCCCGACAAGAAACACCCTTAGTGACACTAAAGACCCTATTCAGGTTGTCACTACCGACTATGATCCCTTAGCTTAGTCTTGCCATGCTCTAGCTCATTTTTCTTTCTGATTACAAATTTGATTATCATGGCCAATCTGACCCATTTTTCAGTAAATGTATCATTTATTTAGTATTTTTGATATTATGTTTCCTATGCCTCTCTGTGAAGAATGCATTTTTGTTATGGTTTGGTCTTCCTTGTGAAATATTGACCTAAATTATCTAACATATCCATGTATTTTAGTTTAAACATAGTTACCGATCAAACGAGAAAATTAACGATTACCCATTTTTTTGAGGTAGAAAAAAAAACAATCAATTTTTAAAAGTAGTTATTTAGAATAATCCTTTTTTAAGCATATTTTTGGCACTTTAAATTTTTTATGTATCATGTTTTTTTTAATTGTTAATTATTTTCATGCTCATTTTGAAAAGTGTTGATGCAGCATTAACCCCCTTTTTTCAGAGGGCTCATTTTTTACACTTTAAATTTTCAAATGTATTAAGTGTGACTAATTTTTTTAAAAATTGATTATTTTACCATTTTTGTCTTATTCATCTTCTTGTTTTTCGTCTTAAGATTATCTTTTAAGGATTTTCCAAACATGTGTTTTTTGTTTTTCTTTGCAACGTTTTTTTATAATGAAATTTTTTATTTTTTTTACAAAGTTGGAAAAAAATTATAACATTAATGTTTTGAGGTTATGATTTTTTATTTATTTATATATCATTAATTAATACTTCAATACAGATAAAATAATTGTCGCTAAAAGATAACAATTTTAAACACTCGACAAAAATACACATTTTGCATATAAATATAATTAAAAAAAATATGTATTTTAGGACATTTTTGCTAAAAAACGACATGTTAAATAAAATATTCTTATGAAAAAATTGAATAAAAAAAATTCAAAAAATAACAGATTTTATGAATTTTATTGATGTAGGAGCATCCTGCTCGAAAAATCATTGTATATTTGATTGACTTAGGGGGTCTAATGTTTGATAAGAAATTTAATTTATTAATAGGAAATTTGTATATTTTTAATGATTTGAATGAGAAATATGTGTGTGAGGTTTTTAAATGTAAATATTCTCACATAATTGATAGTACGAGAGATATTGTACTTGTGAAGATCTCATAAAGATGTTAGGGATTAGGAAGTCCTAGAATAGGGATTTAGTTGAGTCAAAAGTGGATTTAGAGGATTTTTAGGATATGGTTGAGTGGATTGTGGATCTAAACCAGAATTGGTTGCATAAACCTTTTTAATATATTTGTAAGCCTCAAAGGAATTAGAGGAGGCCATTTTAAATAAAGAAAACCAAGCCAAAGAGAGCTCGAAGGTGAGGAAAAGACCAGGACTCAATCTGCCCACAGATTGTATATAAGGAAAATTATATTTGAATACGATGTGTAGATAGCACCTATTTACATCTCTGGAAATTATATCTGCTCGAGAAATTGAATTTGTTTATGTGTGATATATCTATAATTTTATGGGTTGTATATAATTATGTTAATCCTGGCTTGTACACTTTTAGTATTGAATTCATGATGTAACAAATACCTCTTTTTATTTCTGAAATCTTGAAATCGATGCGTGGAAAATATAAAGTACAGGAATACGCAAATCTTGTGAGGAGGATTAGAACCTCATGAGAAGAACCGAGTAGTGTGATGGCAAAGTATGAGTGGATTCAATGTTCAAGACTAAAGGATCGATCTGTTCACATTTCGTGAAGCTGATCGAAGAGAAATCCGATTAAACTGTGTGTAAGAGGGATTGAAAACAGAGTATGGTATGTGTGGTTTAGAGTGCCAAAAATTGGGTGTCGATGACAATGCTAACTAGTGAGGTTGCAGATCAAATTAGATGTGAACCGAAATTTTGTTCATAGTTTAATTTGGAGGTGGATTGAAGCACTATTTGTAGATGTCGTGGAATCGGATTATTCTCAAAGGTAAATCAATTTCTTTATGAATATAGAAATTGTATACATTGTTGTAATTTCTAATATTTATTGGTGTCTGAGTGTATTTGTTAAGCTACAAAGGGAGTGTAGTCATAATTAACGTTGTAAACCAAGGATTAGAAGCGGTCTTGTGGATTGAATTTGTCCACAGAATGCGTGAATGAGGGAGTGCTAATAAAATTGAAATTAAATTTTAGGAGTGTTTCCGTGTAGTGAAACAGAGTATGGTGTGCATGGTTGGAATGTACCAGAGCTTGCGTTATAAAATCGAGCTCATTGTTGAAGGTCGGAATTGAGAAATTAACCCGCATAGAAGAAATGAATACATCCTTTGTCAATGTGTGATTTTTTCTGTAATGATTGAAAGGTTTTTGGATACAAGCTTGGAAAGACAAGCCTATCTGCATTAACGTAGAGCTAAACAATGTTGTAAGGGTGGCACAATCCAAATAAGTAGATAAAGTGGCAGATGAGGGAGTTTTGTTCCTGATCCAGATATAGAGGTTCTTGTTCCCACAATTTAATTTCTATTCCTGAACCAGCAGTTCAATTTTGTTCTCGGAAGTTAAGTTCCTGTTCCAGAGTTTGATTCCTGTTCACACCTCCAATGTTCTCACACATCGAGTAAGACTAGAGGTAAACAAGCACATGGGTTTTAAGCATCAGAGGGTTGGCATGCTCATGTGTTCCCTTAATCACGCTTAGCTCTTCCATATAGCGCAAAACTCTAAATTAATCATTCCTTATTTATGTATAACTGATATGAGCGCAATTTTTAATGAAGTTGATTAGAGATGGAAGAGTTGAAGTCTCTTTCTTGAGACTTATAGTGTATACAAGTGTTTTAAAGCTACCTATTATGGATTCAAGGACCTGCCAGGTCATAATTTTTTGGTATCAGAGCAAGTAAAAGATCTTTGGAAAAAAAAACTAGAGTTATGCTCTTGAAGTTATATACGTAGATACAATTGTGATTGCAGGAAGAAAGGATCAGATTTTAAATTTGACAGGAAAAAGGGGCATAGAGATAAAGTGTGGCATAATATGGAGATTAATTGATACTCTTAATGAGAATTTGCAGAGGAAAATGAACAAGGAAGTGTCCATTCAAAGTGCAGATGAATGGTGGAACAAAATCATGTAGAGATCTGGAAGGTGATATGGTATGTTTTTATTTTTAACTCTGGGTTTTAGGATTGTGTTTGTAGATTTGATATTGCATACAAAGAGGGAATATCTTAGCAAAAGAACAGAAAGAGGAGTTGTAAGAAGAAGAACTAGTTAAATTCTTGAAGGAAGAGTAAGTGGATACTCTGAAAGAAAGTGGCGAAGAACCTAAATGTTCCAGCTAAAGGTTGGACAGAGAGGACAAGAGTGTTCTCAAGAAAAGTGGATTTAAGTTGTAGAAGAAAAGATGAGTAAGAGAGTTGCTGAGAATATGGTTCCAAGATAGAGAACCAAAAGATACCAATAGGTCAAGCACAGAGAGATAGCTTGCATGTTGGATGGAAAGTATGAAGGCTTGCTAAAAAGGGAGGCTTAGATGCCATCCACAAGTGAATAGATGAAGTTCGAAAAGGAGGAGGAGATGATTTTTTATAGTCATTGCAGAGGTTCAGGGAGAAGCCACAGGAAGGAGAAGGAAGATTCCAAGGCAAATGGCATGAGAAAGAGTCAAGAAGAGATTGATAGAGAGAAAGTTGGGATAAAATACCATCTAGAGTTATTGATGGAGATTTTACGGAAGAATAAGGAAGACCAGAGGGATGGTTGGATTATGAGAAGAAAAGTCAAATGGTATAGATTGCAAGTGAAGTGGGAGCATAGATTGAATGCTCAACTAAATGAAGACCTACTCAAAGTAAATGAGTATGAGGAGGAAGTTTTGGTATGTGAACCGGAACATGGTCCATTATTTTTTGAAAGAAATGAAGATACTGAGAAGAGATCTACAAAGGATCTTCTGAATCATATGAAGGATTTAGATCAGCAAGAAGACATGATGGCTTAAGCATCAAGTGAGACCACAAGGTCGTATGTTTTTAGAACTGATAATTTGTGTATGATTGCAAGTATTGTAAGAGATAGGAAACCTTTTGAAGATGTCTTCAGGATGGATGAAGATCTTAAAGTAAAGTATGATGAATAAAACCTTTCAGATGAGGAAGGATTTGAATGGTTGCAAGAGAAGGAGTTCGTTGATGAGTTACTTAATGGAAGAAGATAGACATTTGAAGAAGTCATGGAGATGGAAGATCAGAATCTTATTCTGATGAAAAATTAAGGAACATTGCCTCAGAGAGGTAAGCCAATGAATTTGAATAATGTTATTGATGAAGAACAATTGCGAGAGAATGCTAATGCAAAATACGGGGCAAGGATAACTCTTGAAGAGTTCTTACAGAAAGACAATAATGCAAAGTGTGTTGAAGAAGGAGGTGAGGTGGGCTTGTCTTAGGAAAAAGAGAAGACAGTCATAGGATAGAATGAAAAGGAAGGAAAATGACTAAAATATGTTAAGAAAGAAGAAGAACATGTTGAAGACTATAAACAACATCATGATGAAGTACTTGTGAGGTGTCAAAGAGAAATTGAGTTGCTAGAGTATTTGTTGAAAGAACCAGAGTATGAGAGTGTGATTGCAGTAAAAAATGAAGGAGTGTCTCAATATTTTATTGGGACAGATATATGTGTTAGTTTCAAAGTTTCTAATGTATTGGCTAATAGAGAACAAAAGGTGGATGAGTATGCAGTCATAAAAATGACGAACAATTTATTTCTTGAAAGTAAATTTGAAGATAAGAAGCAGCAAATGCAAGTTGGAGAAGAAGATGTT
This sequence comes from Pinus albicaulis, assembly GCA_034641835.2. NCBI lineage: Eukaryota > Viridiplantae > Streptophyta > Pinopsida > Pinales > Pinaceae > Pinus > Pinus albicaulis. The sequence goes on from CM076575.1 coordinate 1,956,213,192, forward strand.
AATGAAAGAAATCATGGAAATTGATGAACTGTGGAAGTTTATGATGGAACAATTCAGATGGAAGAAACTAACAGAAGAAGGAATGATCAATCAAATTTGAAGGTGATTGAATAAAGGAAAATGAACCAGAAGATAGCAGACATGCTGCAACAACAAAGGTACAGAGCATTTGGACAATTACAAATTAAGGTTGGGATCCTGGAGGTTTTCATCAGCATATGAAACACATGATTAGAAGATAATTGATGTTTTTAACTTTGGGAGTCTAATGCAAGAGCATCCTGCTCAAAAAATCATTGTATATTTGATTGACTTAGGGGGTCTAATGTTTGATGAGGAATTTAATTTATTAATAGGAAATTTGTATATTTTTAATGATTTGAGTGAGAAATATGTGTGTGAGGTTTTTAAATGTAAATATTCTCGCATATTTGAGAATACAAAAGATATTACACTTGTGAAGATCTCATAAAGATCTTAGGGATTAGGAATTCCAGGAATAGGGTTTTATTTGAGTCAAAAGTGGATTTAGAGGATTTTTAGGATATGGTTGAGTGGATTGTGGATCTGAACTAGAATTGGTTGCAGAATCCTTTTGTATATATTTTTAAGCCTCAAAGGCGTTAGAAGAGGCCATTTTAAATAAAGAAAACCAGATCAAAGAGAGTTCGAAGGTGAGGAAAAGACCAGCACTCGGTCTGCCAACAGATTGTATATCAAGAAATTTATATTTGAATATGATGTGTAGATAGCATCTATTTACATCTCTAGAAATTATCTCTGCTCGAGAAATTGAATTTGTTTCTGTGTGATACATCTGTAAGTTTATGGGTTGTATATAATTATATTAATCTTGGCTTTTACACTTTTAGTATTGAATTGACGATGTAACGAAGACCTCTTTTGATTTCTAAAATCTTGAAATCAATGTGTGGAAAAGATAGCGTACCGGAATATGAAAATCCTATGAGGAGGATTAGAACCTCATGAGAAGAACCGAGTAGTGTGATGGCACAGTTTGATTAGATTCAACGTTCAAGAAGAAAGGATCGATCTATTCACATTCCATGAAGTTGATCGAAGAGAAATCCAATTGAACTATGTGCAAGAGGGATTGAAAACATAGTATGGTGTGTGTGGTTTAAAGTGCCATAAATTAGGTGTCGATGACAATGTGTAACTAGTGAGGTTGTAGATCAAATTAGATGTGAACCGAAGTTATGTTCAAAGTCTAATTAGGGGGTGGATTGAAGCACTGTTTGCAGAGGTCATAGAATCATATTAGTCTTAGAGTTAAATCTATTTCTTTATGAAGATATCAATTTTATACATTGTTGTCATTTATACTAGTTATTGGTGTCTGAGTGTATTTATTAAGCTACAAAGGGAGTGTAGTCATAATTGACGTTGTAAGCTAAGGATTGGAAGTGGTCCTGTGGATTGAATCTGTCCACATAATGCGTGAATGAGGAAGTGTTGATCAGATCGGAATTAAATCTCAGGAGTGTTTCTGTGTAGTGAAACAAAGTATGGTGTGCATGGTTGGAATGTGCCAAAGCCCGTGTTATAAAATCGAGCTCATTGTTGAAGTCTGTAATTAACAAAATTAACCCACGTAGAAGAAAGGAATACATCCTCTGTCAATGTGTGATTTTTTCTGCAATGATTGAAAGGTTTGTGGCTACAACCTTGGAAAGAAAAGTGTATTTGCATTAACGAAGAGCTGAAAAATGTTGTAAGGGTGGCACGATCCACATAAGCAGATAAAGTAGCAGATGAGGGATTTTTTTTCCTGATCCAGATACATAGGTTCATGTTCCCGCAGTTTAATTTATGTTCCTGAACCAGCAGTTCAGTTCCTGTCTCGAAAGTTAAGTTCTTGTTCCAGAGTTTGATTCTTGTTCACACCTCCAACATTCTCACACATCCAGCAAGACTGAAGGTAAACGAGCACAAGGGTTTTAAGCATCATAGGGTTGACATGTTCATGTGTTCCTGCAATCACGCTTAGCTCTTCTATATAGCGCAAAACTCTAAAATCAATCCTTCCATATTTATGTATAACTATTGTTTTAAAGCTACCTATTGTGAAGTCAATGACCTAGAAGGTCAACATTTATATTCAAAGATGATGACATTTTAAGTATTTTTTTCAAAAAATGATTCAAATAAGATTTAAAGTAAAAATAACAAAACAAAATGTTAAAAAAATAGAACAAATAATTTAAAAAATCAATATAATAATAATAATAATAAACAACCTTAAAAATAAAAATTAGAGATATAAAAGTTAATAAATAAATAAATTGAATTAAAAAAAAAAACAAAAACTAAAGAAAAAAAAACATCAAAGCAATTAAAAAATAAAAAAATTAACTCAAAAGACTCATTAGAAATAAATAAATTAAAAAATAAAAAATAAAAAAATATATTAAAACTATTAAAATTAAAAATTTAAAGAAATAATATATATATATATATATATATATATATATATATATATATATATATATATATATATATATATAAATTAAGAACTATTAAAAAACAAAATAATAATAATAATAATAATAATAACTTAAAATTTTAAAAACTTAATTAAATAAAAAAACATTTTAAAATATATATATATATATATATATATATATATATATATATATATATATATATATATATATATATATATATATATGGAAAACAATAAAAATAAAGAAATATTTTCCATTCTCGGAATCGATTTCCTGTCCCCCACAGCCACATGGACAGACCCAATTTAATTTTTTATTTTTATTTTTAATATTTGATTTCTTTTTAAATGATTTTATTTTTATTTTATTTTTTTAATTATTAAATTATTTTATATTTTTATCTATTTTTTTAATTTTTTAATTTATTTTTTTCTTAATTAATTATTATTTTTTATTTATTACATTTTTATTTTTATTTTTTTTCGGTCAAAGTCTAGTTTATATTATTATATCAAAATTTACAGTAGATAACAACATAGTTGTGTTACATTTAAGCAATCCATAAGGCATGAAGTGCCTAGAAAGACTTGGGTGTTCACCAAGGCATACAATGCTCTTGTTTATTGTTCGCACAAAATTACAAAATAACCAAAACAACATTATCATCATGGAGGAGGGTGCTGAGGACCTGTTAGAGGAGCCGCGAAGATGCGTCCCTGGTTATGCATATGGTAGTAAATATGGTTCACTTGGGCCTCTAAAGCTCAGAGGTGGTTATGAGAGTGTTACACAGTAATTTGTCACCGTCCCTACCATTTCCCGTCCCGCACATTGGAGGGCCCATTCTGTGACTTGTGAGAAATGTCATGCCTTGAAACCACTACCATTGCATTCCTCTAAACATGAGCTTCAATTGCCCTGAAGACATCTCCTTGTAAAAAACCATAAAAACATCCCTTTTTGCATTGGCGCGGGTAGCCAGTTCATCACTCGCGCCAATGGGGAAAATCCTACAAAGAGGCCGCACCAACTGGCACTCAGTCCCAGAGTCGTAGTTGCGCCAGCCAATTTAAGGAGTGTTTGTTAAAATAAAATGGCAGAAGTTTCGTTTCAACAGACTCAGAAACTATTATCTATCTTGAGTTGGGAGGTTTGGCTCCGGGAGTTCCATGAAGGGGAAGTGGTTTGCCACCTCTCATGGAAGCTTCCTTGAAGATAGGGCCAATCCCACAATTATAGGATCCCAACACCTCATCTATAAAAGCTTGCCCATTGCCATTGCAAGTGGGTCTGAAGTACTTAGTCTTGAATCTCCAAGTTCTCAAATTCGAGAGCCTTAATGCTGCAGAGCCCTCATTCTTCATAAGGCCAAAAATCAAGCGAGGATGTTGTGTAACCGGCTCAAAAATAGAAGAAAAGAGATATGAACGCACGCCGAAATGACTTCACTTCGAGGGGGCAACCTCAAATACATTACCTAAATGAACAATTCTTGGATGATACAATTTGCAAAACCTCCTTTCTATATATAGGAGTCCGTGGGGCCATAATGTAATCCTAGTGGGCCACAATGTAATCCTAGCCGACCTAACAATAATAATTTAAGGGCACAATAATAACAATATGGGGGTTACAGGGGTACAACAATAACAATAAGGGGGGCTACACTAACATAATAAGGGGCTATGCTATTAATATAGGGACTTAACATGCCCCTCTCCTTCAAACAAGTGTTGTCCTCAACGCTTGATTATTTCTTGATGCTTCTGTATAAAATTCTCATCCTCCCACGTGAAATATTCTACAGGAAAGTTCTTCCACTTGTTGAGATACTCTGAAATTGATCGTACTTGTCGAGTTCTTGTTTCTATGATTGCTTCATAACTTCTTTCAAGGTCATGTTGATCTTCCTGTTGTTTCATTAGATTCTACACCAAAGTTGGGTTATCTTTTGAGAGTTGGAGAACTTGTTGTTGATGCTCGATGTGACCTTCCACTAATTTATCATCCATATTTGCTATTAGTTGATCCTTCAAACCATCCAACTTAGCCTCCATTTCTGCTTTTAAACCATCTATTTCATCTTCGATTTCTCTTCGTAAGATCGAAACTTGTTGCACTTGGTACCGTAATTTTGATATCTCATCCTGCAATTCTTCCTCTTCATGCGTCATAGTATAGATTTCTGAGGGCTTAATGGGTGTTGAATTATTTTTAGGAGGCATTTTAAAATCAAATATTGATATCTATTCTACAAGTTTCCCTTGGAATCAATTCAACTTGATTCTTCAAACAAGACTTATGTAATTCGGAAAAAAAAAAATACACACCTTTTACTAGCTTTTAGGAGCTCGATATTGAAATTGAATTTTATCTGTAATTGAAAATCTTCGATATCTCAAATTCCGCCCTGTAGTATCCCTCTGAAGCTTCTTTCAAATGCCACAGGTCTGACCCAATTTGGATTCTCCAAGACAAATTTGTGTCCAATCTCCCACAATGACCTAATTTTGGACTGGTTCAGTAGAGCGAACTTGTACGACTTGCCACGTGTCACTGTTTTGTTCTTTGTCTCTGAAATTGATAGCCAAGAAACTGCAGGCCATGCACTTGCGACAAATTTTGACGGCACTCCAATCCAATCTCCAGAGAGAGAGTTATTGAACTTTTCCCACAATCACCTCTTTGAGATGCAATTCTGGAGCCTGCAAAAGCACTACCTTCCACAGATCATATCTCCGAAAATATTGCGAACCAAGCTCTGAAATTTTTTGACGAATTTCCTCATGATTTCAGCTTCGCACCATACAAATTTCAGATTCTGAACCTTTGTATAAAAATTTTTATAACGAAAATGCCACGATGACCTGTTTAGGAGCTTGAAAAAAGATCTAACTTTCACAGATGATATCTCCGTAAATATTGCGAACCAAGATCTGAACTTTTTAGACAATATTCCTCAGGATTTCAGCTTCGCACCCTAAAAATTTCAGCTTCTGAAACTTCGTAGAAAACAAGTTATAGCGAAAATGCCACGATGACCTGTTTGGAGCAGCGAAACCCTAGAATCCCAAGCTCTGATACCAAATGTTGTGTAACCAGCTCCAAAAATAGAAGAAAAGAGATATGAACGCCTTAGAAAGAAGCCACTTCGAGGGGGCAACCTCCAATACATTACATAAATGAACAATTCTTTGATGATACAAATGAAAAAAACCTCCTTCTATATATAGGAGTCCATGGGGCCACAATATAATCCTAGTGGGGCCATAATGTAATCCTAGCCGACCTAACAATAATAATGTAAGGGCACAATAATAACAATATGGGGGTTACAGGGGTACAATAATAACAATAGGGGGGCTACACTAACATAATAAGGGGCTACACTATTAATATAGGGACTTAACAAGGAGACTATCATCGAGAGACTCTAAGAGGCTTGTCCCATCCTGGCAAGCTTTGCGAGACGTGTGCCTGCGGAGACCCCTCCCGAAGGAGGAGAGCTACATTCAGACATTGGTTGTACTCTCTTTCGATTGTTTATTAATGAATGACTACTGGTTATGGTTCCACTCCGTTTTTCACTTATGATAATGATGAGTTATATCCTTTCTGACTGATATATAGTTGTGTATTCTAGATTTTATGCTTGTATTCATATTGTTTCTTGCATGTGCAGGTGTCCATTCACGGAGATCATGGGGATCGTGATCTGCCGAGGCTGAGGAACGGGAACACTGTCTCTTCTACGAATCATAGCGTTGGACTCCAGGTAGGCCTCCATCGTTGGTCTGTTTATTCACAATTAGGAACTTGCGCTGTAGCATTTGATGATTGTTGCTAGACCCGTTCTGGGCTAGTAGGGATCGCCTTTGTCCGCAGAGGGGATTTACCTCTTCAACAAATTGGCGACTCCGCTGGGGATCGTCTAGTTTTTATTGTCTCATTTTGATTGTCTCGTTTTGGTTGTTTCGTGGTTTTCCTTTCTTGGTTAGCCTTCTGGGATGGGTTCTTTTGCTGTTTTTGCTTCTTGGTTTGCTTGGATATCATTGATCTGCTTCTGGAGTAGTTATTTTTATTTTTGGCTGAGAAACTCGGCTGGCGCACTTTTTAGCTCGACAGTCGCGCCAATTGGCGCATGTTGCGTGTGTATTACCCACGCCAATTGCGTTCTGGCGCCAGTTACAACCTCACAGTCGCGCCACTCCTGTGAGGCATTAGGGTTCACTCAGTTTTGAGCTCTCTGGGTCTGGTTAGTGTGTTTCTTTTTGGTTTTTCGGCTACCTGAGTGTGTTGGGGTCCTGTTTGACTGGGAGTTTGCCTTCATCCTTTGGTTGTTTTATTTTCTCCATCGAATATTTCACGTTTTAAGCCATAGGGCATCTAGTGGCTTTGTGTGTCGAGCCCTCCTTAGGAGTTTTGGTGTTCTGTTAGTCCAGTCAATTCTCTGATTGCTCCTCCGCATCCTCTTAGTGGTTGTTCACCATTTTGTTGCAATTTTTGGGTGATTGTTCTTCTCTTCATTCAAATTTCGTTTGGTCTTTCTTTGGGCCTAGATCACACGGTCCATTGGAGCCTTTGGGACTTTTTCTTGGTTTTGAAAGACTTTGGTCGATTTGAGATCTGATTGTTTGTGCCATTGAGTGAAATTCGCTCGTTTTACTCTCTTAATATCATTTCTTGAATTTCTTTTCATTTGTTTTCGGTTTGTTTAGTGCATCTACCTATCAAACATTGAAAATTAAAAAAAAAATCTCTTTTGCTTTTGGTTGATTAGTGCAAACTGAAATCTTTTCGATTTTACTAGTAATTAGTGAATTTGAAGGAAAAATTTTTAGTTTCATTAGTTGCATTAGAGATATCATTGATTGTCTTCTGATCATTTTGTTTGTGTAAAAACTCTCAACTCTTCTGTAGCTAGTTTTCATCGAACGAAATGATGTACTGTGGCATGTAGTTTTGCATTTAGGAGATTTTTGAGGCAGCACATTCGTTAGGGCCTGAAAACTGAAACGTAATTGAAGATCAACTTTAAAATCTACTCAATTTACACTAAGCCAGCATTGAAATCTAACGAAACATATTTAGTGGTCTAGGCTAGAGACGTGTTCCGACGTCTTAAAACCTAGTAGCTATCGTTCGCCTCTTGGCTTTAGACAGCACTAGTACGGACTTGTGCTCCTCGTACCATCCCGTATATAAAGGGAGACCCCTCTAGGTTTCAATCCTTTATCCATAGGAAGTCGAGTCTGCCACCCTATACCTGTGATACACCGGACACAGCATTCGGGGAGATTGCCTACATGTACGGAAAGTCCTTGGTTGATTTCTCTTTCATTATTGAAACCAAGGTGTATATTGCAGTTCACGGTTATTTGGTACACCATTTTGCCTAGTATCCCTGAGCAGTCATTTTGATCCTATCTGACTCCCTAAATTTGAAAGGATCACCAAGCGCTTGTCCTTTCATGCTTGTGTCAAATCTGAAAGAGATAGAGTCACCTTTTTGACCATTTCTCAACTCTTAAAACATGAAACGGTGAAGTTTCTTATTTTTCAATGTGGTAAAGAATTAATCACCCACGATTACACGCCTTGTTAGACTTTGCTTGTTGACCATTTGATTGTGTGTCTTGACTCTTTTTCAGCTCGAGTGTGTGTTTGATCTTTTTCTCTTGTCGTTTCTGCCACAGTGGTGGAACCCTCGGTTTCGTCTACTGGTAGTCCTTATACGGACGATTCATCAGAGGTTTCACAATCCTCTGCTGAACCACAACAACCCATTGTTTCCGAGTTTCCTGACAGGGGACCGGTTCTTTCTAAGCAACCCTTTGGGGGACCAGTTGAGTTCGATTGGCCTTTTTTGGACCCTGTGTCTGAATTGAGATTAGGAGCTGATTTCCTTTCTCTTACATCGGGTTTGCCTTTTATTGCTTTTGTATTTCCTCCTAGTCCTCGCTGTCTATTACGAGATCTAGCGGCAGGCTCAACCATGAGTGATTCTGGTGAGGAAATCCCTACGTCTGGTGAAGACTATCAGCTCTTCCCACGAAGATTGTTTCCGGGAGACAACTCTGAACCAGCTGTCATGTCGACGTCCAGTCCCTCATTACCACTAGGGTACAGGTCTTTGGGTCAGATCATTTTCGTCGCAACCTCTATGGGAGTATCTGCTCCTTCTCCGAGGCCAGCTGCTCCTTCACCGGGGGTGTCTCCCTAGACGCCTGTTACTTCTGTACCCGTCCGGCCCACTGTTTGTGTGGCTGCATCTACACCCGTTGTCACGGCACCCTCCGCCAGGGCTATGCCGTATCCTGAAGACATTTATTTAGCGACTGCTATACCAGAGAACATCTCACCGGAGGAGTATCGGTTGTCCCTGCAACAGCCGAACCCCGAGGTTGGACCATCCTCCCAAGATCCCAACCGCTCTTACTTTTCGCACTATGCACAGGATGGTACACCCGTGTATGCTTTTCCAGGTCAGTATGATGAGCACGGGGACATTTTGCGTCTACCCTCTCCTGAGGCTTACCTCCATGTTCAAGGTTTACCTTATAACCAGGCTTATAACCCGCAAGTGCAACCTTTCCAAGGCCAACCTTCGGGCCAACCTGGCTATCCTTATGACCCACAAGGGTAGCCCATGCAAGGCTATCCTGCGGGCCAGCAAGGGCCATCATACGGTCCGCAAGGACAGTATTATAGCCCTTCCGGTCAACCTGTACAGCCTCAGCCGGGGTACCAACCAGGACCGGTCTATGGTCCTCAGGGGAAAATCCAGCCTTCTCAACCTATGCAACCGCAGTATCCTGTTTTTTCTAACGTTGCATATCAGCTGGGACCATCCTATGGTTCTGCTCCAGGTCAAACCGGTTACCAGAAATCACCTGGCCCTATTCCTCCACCAGGCCAACTGGCTCATCTGATACAACCCGGTGTTCCGCCTCCAGGCCAACCGGCCCATCCGGTACAACCTAGGGCTCCTTTACAGCCAGTTCAACCTACGCAACCAGTGCCACCTGTCTATCCGGGTCAACCTGTTCACTCAGGTCAACCCTCTCAGCCGGGTCAACCTGTTCACTCAAGGCAGCCCGCTCATTCCGTTAAACCTGCCCAGCAGCCGATTTATTCGACGCCGCAGCCAAATCAACAGCTGCGCCCTAGTTATCAGGCTCCGCAGGGTTCCACTTATCAGTAGCTGACTCATCCTCAGGGCAGTTATTATCCTCATGGTCAATCTCAACCGAATTATAATCAGCCCCGAGGCTCTCAGTATTATCCTCCTCCACCCGGTTCTACCTATACTCAGCAGCCAAATCCAAATGCTGCTTACACTGGGCCGACACATAATCAGGGTCCGTACTCTGGTTATCAGGCCCCACACACTGGTTACCAACATCCAAATCATTCTGGTTATAGGACCTACACCCCCTACGGTCAGAATCCTATGGGACAGAACCCATGGGGGCAAGGATATTCGCAACCATTGTGGAGTACGGGTACCGGTCCTCATCCCGGGCCAGGCATGCCGGTTAATCTGCCATTGTCGTTCCTGGCCACCTTGGAGTTGCCGGATGTTTCAAAACTGACCAATGATCCGATTTTTCATAATCCGTATTGGCCTCCGGTTCCTACCAAGATACTAGGTGATTGCCCCAAGTTTGAAGGAAAAGATGGAGAGGACCCCCAGGCGCATGTGATGATGTATCATCTTTGGTGTTCCTCTAACTCTTGGGTCGACGATTCAATTCGTTTGCGCCTCTTCCAACGCACTTTGACGGGAGCTGCTGCTAAGTGGTACATCGAGTTATCCCGTGGCATCTTCCAAGATTTCAATTCCTTATCCATGGATTTTTTGACGCACTTTCAGTTACCGGTTCGTTATGAAGCCGAGACGCACCTCCTGACTTCTTTGAAGCAGGACAAGGCCACTCACATTTTTTATCACATTCATGAGTGGCGGTGCCATCGTAGACTGATCAAGTTTCATATACCTGATCAGATACTAACTCACTGGTTCACCACCTCCTTCGTAAATAAAATCACTCAAGATATTGCGATGGGAGCGTGTGTGACGGAAGAACAATCCATTGCGCGTGCCCAATATCTGGATCTTGTATATTCTTAGTCCGGCACGCTTTATGATATCTTGCCTGATGCTCCATGGTCCGGAACCTCTAAGGCTCCACCTACCCCTGCAGTGGATGGTGTCATTGGTTCTGTGTCTCAGAATTCGAAGAAATATTCGAATGGGAAGCAGAAGTCTAATTCTTCCAACAATGCTCTTGCTAATCCCGCCCCGTCCAATTCTAGAAAAACCGCGGAGGTGAAGGCCGTTCAGGCCAATCCTATGGAGAAAGCCTCCAAGGGGAAGAAGAAGGGCAAAGGTAAATCCAAATCCGACGCCTCAAGGCCAGAATCCAAATCTCGTACTGAGGATGGTTCTCAACGTAAACCGAAGTACCCCTGCCTCATTTACGAAGGAGACCATTATACTAAGGATTGTCCACAGCGATCCGAGGTTAGTCAACTTCTCAAGGGCTCAAAAGGGACTCCGACGGTTCTAAAAGAGCCATTCCTGTCTCAACAGACCCAGATGGTTGAACAGTCGTCACCATCTGCGCCATTTGGGTCCCAAGTTTTCATGATGAAGGTTGCTGCACCTATCTTTGTCGCTACGCATTCGAAGGATTACAACAAATCACGACAGGCACCCGGGAAGGCAGTTGCGGATGGACCACCTCCCCCACCTGTCTCCGGTTCATTGGAAATCTAGAAGCCTACTCCTGAACCCGTTGTGAAGCCACCTTCTAAAGGTGTCTTACGAAGATCTTCTTATAATCCAAATGCTCGTGCTGCTCAACAATACAGCATTGTTGAGGATTTGGCACAGGCACCCTCTGCTATGTCTGCACTAGAAGTTCTTCAAAGTTTTCCTTCACAACGGAAGGCTTTACTGTCTGCAATCGGTGGTATTGATCCCACCGATTCGAGTCTTCTCACCTTCGATTTAGAGAATTTCACTCCCCGGCTTCCACAGCAGATCGCTCTTGTTATTCAAGTCGGGATCAACGGTCTTAACATTCATAGGGCCATTGTGGATGAAGCTGCCTCCACCTGTGTTATGCCATCCGCTTGTTGGAAGGCCATTGGCTCTCTAACCCTTTCATCCTCTCCCAATGCCCTTGAGGCATTTGATGGTCACGAATCTAAACCCCTGGGTGTTCTCGAGAGTTTAGCGATCACTTTACAGGGGAAGACTGTCAACGTGGAAGTAGAAGTAGTCGACGCCAGGCTCAACTACAACATACTTCTTGGCCGCAGCTGGACCCATGCCATGCTATGCGTGCCATCCACCATCTTTCGACTTCTTAAGTTCCCTCACGAGGGAAAAATCGTCACGGTGGATCAGTTTTCCTTCTTTACCTCCACCTCCGAGAACAATGTACCATACGTGGATTAGATTCTGAATCCCCCTGACAGTGTAGGACCCGGTCTCTTCAAATACCCCGTCCTCATGGGTATCTTTCCCACACCACCACCGAACACCGCTCAAGTTAACATGATTTCCAGGTCTGATGACCCCTGGCTTATTCCTACGCCTAAGCAGGTGTTTGAGTTTGGAGAATCAATGCCCGTAACTCCAATAGAGATCAGCTACTGTGAAATTGTTGCCGCATCTGATCCTCCACCTCCTCAGCATGCTCCTTTGAGCATGGCTCTAGACGTCTACTCTCAATCCCCCTGGCTTGGTCAGGTCGATTCACCTGATCCTCTCAAAGAGACTTTTCCTTCCGATGAAGCCATCATTGAAACTATGTCTCTTGAGGAGCTGCCTTGGGGCGATGGACATCATCGCTCCTCTTTTATGCCTAGCTTGGGGGCAATGACCGACTGTTTGGAGCGTTATGCATCTCAGGTTCCTACTCCTCCCCTCCAAACGCCCATCTTGACGCACGAGGTTTTTTCAAAGGGAAACCTGAGTAATATCACTCAAACCATCCCGATCAACATCTCTGTCAAACCGGGGATCGTTGAGAATATACATGTGGGAGTGACTTGTTCTCCCGATGAGATTCAAGTCTATACTAATCTTTTTAAATAATTCAGAGATGTGTTCGCCTGGTCCTATGAGGAAATGCCGGGGATTGATCCCAGTATCGTAGTGCATGAGATTCCAACCTATCCTGGTGCGAAGCTCGTGCGCCAACGCTTACGCCCCATGCATCCTCGGAAAGCCACTGCAATCAAGGCAGAAGTTGAAAAACTTCTGAACGCGGGCTTTATTTATCCCATCCCCCTCACAGAATGGGTTTCTAACATTGTCCCTGTTGATAAAAAGCAGGGTACTATTAGGGTCTGTGTCGACTACCGCGGCATTAATCGCGCCTGTCCGAAAGATAACTATCCCACTCCGTTCATAGATCATATTATCGACGAATGTGCTGGAAGTGAGATTTATTCCTTGATGGACAGTTTCTCAGGGTATAATCATATCAATATTGCACCTGAGGATCAACACAAGACTACTTTCATCTTTCCGTGGGGTACTTTCGCATATAAAAAACTCCCGTTTGGCTTGAAGAACGCTGGAGCCACTTTTCAGCGTGCGATGTCTTACGCTTTCCATGAAATTTGCTACATCGTTCAGCCTTATCTGGAGGACTTGCCAGCTCACTCATCTAGGCGAGAGGATCACCCTAAACACCTCCGCCAGATCTTCCTTCTTGTAGGCGTTACAATATTAGGCTTAATCCTCATAAATGCGTCTTCGGCGTGGATTCTGGCCGTCTTTTGGGATTCATAGTCTCCAAAGACGGAATTCACCTTGACCCTTTAAAAGTCGAGGCTATCATCAACCTCCCATCGCCCTCCTCGATGTATCAGTTGCACAGTCTGCAGGGAAAAACGAACTTCCTTTGATGCTTTAGCCCGAACTACGCTGAGGTGGCCAAAGGATTTACGCGCCTATTAAAGCAGAATTTTCCCTTCCATTGGGATGAAATTTCTCAGCAATCCTTTGAGAAGCTGAAGATGTTATTGGTTAATGCTCCTTTGCTTCGTCCTCCGAACTATCATCGTGATTTCACTTTGTATCTCGCCTCCGTGTTTAGCACCATTGCTATGGTTCTGGTCCAGGATGATGATGATGGTAATGAACATGTCGTTTATTATCTATCACGAAACCTTCTCGATACAGAAACGCGTTATGCTCACGTCGAGAAGTTGGCGTTAGCCGCAGTACATGTTGTGCAGCGTTTTCGCCATTACATCCTATTGCGTACGATAACAGTGGTTTCGGATTGCAACCCCATGACATATATTCTCTCTAGACAATTACTGGGGGGCAAATACTCCAAATGGATCGTCATCCTGCAGGAGTTTGACTTAGAGTTCACCACTTCTAAGTTAACCAAATCACTTGTTTTCGCGGATCTTATATGCTCACACCTGACAGACTCCACTCCTTCGCACTCCGAGGATCATATCCCGGACGACACTCTTTTCCTCATCAGTACTCGCGACCCTTGGTATGGCGACATAATTGTGTACCTTCAGACCTCCACATTTCAGTCTGAGTTGACTAAAGATGCCCGATGTCGAATTCGGCATCAGTCTCAACCCTACCGCATCGTAGGAGATACTTTATACCGTGTTGGAGTAGATTCGGTGCTCCGTCGGTGCCTAACCTTGGAAGAGGCTGAAAGGGTCCTAAATGACTGCCACAGTGGCGCCTGTGGTGGACATATGTCCGGATATGCTACTGCCTAGAAAATTCTGCGAGCAGGTTATTTCTGGCCGTCAATATTCAAAAGACTGTATCATTATAGTCCGTAAATGTCACGCGTGCCAGGTGTTTCAGCACAAGATGCGCATGCCGCCTCTCCCTTTGCATCCTGTCATTATTGTCGGCCCTTTTGCGAAATGGGGCATGGATTTTACGACGTGTAACCCTCACTCAGCCGAGGGTCATGTGTATATCATTGTCGCTATCGACTACTTCACCAAGTGGGCCGAAGCGATGCCTACACTAGCTGTCGACGGTAAAACAGCTGCCCAATTCATATTCAACCATATCATTGCACATTTCTGGGTCCCGCAAGCCATCGTTACTGATCACGGTACTCATTTCCGAGATTATATGATGGCCGAGCTGACTTCAAAGTTGGGCTTACGTCACGATAGCTCAACGCCGTATTACCCTCAAGCGAATGGCCAGGTTAAAGCAGTGAACAAGGTTCTGGTCACTATGCTTCAACGACCAGTTCGTATCCACAAATCCAATTGGCACCTCCAACTATTCTCAGCTCTATGGGCATACCGGACATCTGCAAAGAGTGCAACTAGATTCACACCATTTCAATTGGTGTATGGTCTAGAAGCAACTCTTCCGGTTGAATGCGAGATTCCTTCGTTGAAATTAGCTGTGGAAATTCTACCCGACACTTCTGCTGAGGAAGAAGGTCTTTTGTATCTAGAACGGTTAGATGAAAACCGCCGCTTAGCTGCTTTAGTTATTGAAGCACAAAAGAAGCGGGTCAAAGCTCACTTCGATCAATCGGTTTCTCCTCGTTCCTTTGTTGAAGGAGACCTCGTCCTCCTGTACGATCAAGCACATGACAAGCTTGGGGCTGGCAAGTTCCAACCTATGTGGCATGGGCCCTACATAGTAAAACACGTTTTGAAGAATGGGGCTTATGAGCTTATAGATTATGAAGGAGTTCCGCTGGCGCAGCCCAGAAATGGGCTGTACCTGAAGAAATACTACGCTTAAAGTCATTTTTGGTGTGGTGTGTGTACATAGGTGTGTTTTTTTCATTTGTGTGCATGTGTGGTGTGGTGTGCGATGTAAACATATTTCTGCTGATCGGGTCTTCCTGATTGTGCAGATGTCCATTCGTCCGTTTGTTGGTTTCGCGGATGGTGCCTCCCGCAGTACCAGGAACCTGTCTTCGGCGGCCTGGGTAATCTATGATCCTGCTGGTGAGTTGGTCAACCTGCAAGGTGTGTGTCTGGGACGTACTACAAATAACATCGCGGAATATAGTGTTGTATTAGAATTATTAACTGAGGCTGTAAACCTTGGTATCCGTGAATTGCTTGTGTATCTAGACTCACAACTTGTGGTATTACAACTGAACGGTCATTATTCGGTCAGAAACCCATCCATTTTACGTCTGTATCTACGTATTCGCTTACTGGAAAGAGATTTTGACTATATTACATATCAATATATACCCAGGCACATGAATACATTAACAGATGCAGTAGCTAATTTGGTGCTAGATAGACATTTGCGCAATTTGTAAATCATCATTACATGTAAAAGGAAAATCCATCCAGAAATAGATATGTATATATATAGATATCGAAATGTTTACATAGTGTGCGTCGCATAAGATCAAAAAATATACATGTTCGTCTTATTACATCCGGAGACGACACGTCTCTCAAAAATACGCATGAAATAAAACCCTAAGAGGCTAGTCTGCGTGGTGCTCATGATAACAAGTCACTGCGCGCACTAGGCGTCTCAGTAGATGATGGAGGCGACTAGGCACTCCTACCATATGTCTCTGATATGATAACGGTACATCCGCCAGCCGGGCGTAGTCCGGAATCCCTCGGGCAATCCCCTCGAGGTTCTGAACCAACTCTCCTCCTTCCGCGCCCTCCTCATGAGGATCAACTGCGAGCTGAGTTCTCCGTGCGATAGGAGACATCCCGGCTGGTCTCTCTGGGCCAACATCTGCATACACATGTAACTGCTGTCAGAACGGACATGTATTAACAAAAATCATAAAACATAAAAAATAAAAATAGATCATACCCAGCTCTTCGTCCCAATCCTCTCCCTCCGGCAGTGAGAGATCTGGGTCTCCAGTAAAGTTTGTCCTGGCATAAGGCCAGTCCTCAACTACAATCAATTGGCACCGCAACCACCAAAAAAATCTGGCCTCCAGGACATCTGTTGGCCTCCTCCTGCTCTGGGCATCAGTGCTGCCCAGCAAGCCATTCTCGGCTCTCGTGGTATCGACTCCGCTACAATGGCCCCTTGGCCCTAGAAGATTGGTAATCGTTCCAGAATGAACGATACCAGGATGGACCCATAGCCAAACTGCTTCAGCTTGGCTTGCTTACATCTCGTCAGCTGTCTCTTGATGTTGATCGTTACTGTTGTGGCCCAGTCAAACAGTATGGGACTCATGCACTCTGAAGCCAGTAAGAGTTGGGCTTTCGCCGCTTCGTGCGGTGCCTGCGATCCCGCTGCCCGCGTGATGGTATGCAACACTACTCGTAGTGCCAGATCGGGGATAGTGTGGATATCCACCTTTTTACTCCCTGATCCCATTTGTGCCCGTGGGCACACTCGTGCCATCACTTCCTCCATTTTCTCACCCGACGGTCTGCTCCCTGTCAGTATGGGTACTGGACCTCTGCGCGACAGTCCGGTTATAAAGTACACATCAGAAACATCCAGTTCTAACACCTGGTCTCGTAGCTTGAATACTTGTTCTTGTTCATCCCAAATGCTCACCAGGTACTGAAGTAGCTCAGGTTGAGCTCGTAAACAAGGTGTCAGGAAGAATTTCTTGAGCCCACAGTTTCTGAGGGCATTCATGCAGGCCTCATTTTCCATGGCCATTTCGTCCTCTTCCCCATGATCTCTTTCTTTCCACTCAATCACCATTTTTCTCGGTTTCCTGCATCAACATGGTCACAAACCTTTAATTAGATCTCTGTTGAGCTTCAAAATTCATTCAAATTGATCAAAATGTCAAATTTTTAGGCGGAAAATTGGGTTTGGCCACTGGCGCAGCTGTTTTAGGAACAGTCGCGCCAGTTGGCGCGAGCCTTTTGCATATAAAAGCCCATTGGCGCAGGTCTGTGCCTGATACCCGCGCCAATGAGCGGAGCCCTAAAAATTCAAAAAGTTGCCACAGAAGTCTATTGCATGATGGAAAACTATTAAAAAACAGATAGAAATAAAGTATGAGGAAGCGCCTTTTACCTGGAACTGACGGAACTCTGAATGGTGGCCCGGATCGGTCGTAATCACCGCCAGAAGTTTGCACAGTAAATGGACCAATGTTGCTCTTCACTCAGGTAAAAAGTAAAAGTAATTTTAATTTTACCATTTAGACTTATTTATAACTTTTTGAGCTCTATTTAGGTTTAAAAAGTCATTTTTTCATTAAAATTTCATATGTTTTGTCAAAAATGGATTTTACATTTGCCTTTCTGTGCAGCAACAGGTTTTTATGCAGCGTAAGCGGCGAAACGAGTTGTATTTTATACTTTTTCGGGCTCGGTAAAAACACGAAAAAGTCACTTTGGAGTCATCTTTCAGCTCTTTTATGACTCTCTAAACATGAAAAGATTGCCGAGGCCCTTGTCGATTCGATCTCGTTAAAGTGGCTGCGAAACGGCATCTACCCAGTATAAGTTTACCCCTTTTTCGAGCTGGGATGGATTATTTACGAAAAAGGAATACCCTAGCCTATCGTGACTAGGAGGTTTTCTCGGATATTGTTTTCTACCTTTTCGGATCTGAGGAACTATTTACGAAGAGGGACCTTTGGAGTTTACTTTTCTGCTAATTTTCAAACTCTTTAAACATGAAAATACGTCGAGTTCTCCCTTTGTCAGACTCGTTAAACCCTGATGACATCGGATTCAGTCGAAATGACGTTCTCCGAGTTACTCCTTCCTAGGGCTCGTTAAATGTACTAGGATGGATTCGCCCGAAGGGCGGACTTATATTACAAGCATATGCTATCCCCTTCAAGCTTGTTATCAAAAATAATTGGGGTACTCGCCAGAAATGGTGGGGGAAAAATGGAACCATCGTCATTGTCGTCGGCAGTATGTCGCTCTTGAACATGGCACTGGTCTGCATTCGTGTCGGGTTGGGGACATCTCATCTCGTTTCTTCACTTTGCCTCCGTGGGTTTGGATAATCCCTTTTGACCTCTCCTCTGCTCATTGCCTCGTCACCATGACCTCTGATCCGTTGATGTCAAATACTGCCAAAACCACTATTTGTGCCGTTATATGTTCAAGAGAAGTTGACCTCTGCAAATATCAACCTTCCTCTGATTCTCATATGATCCTGATTCACAACAAAACATCATGTTCCTCTGTCTTGTGTCGATGATGTGGGAAACATTATGGCCCACCTTCGATCAAGGTCACTTCCTATCGACTTTAGCTCATTATCCAGGAAGCTGATCTAGAGACTCCTTTATGGTACCTTGGAGCCTGCATGCCTCAATGGCAGGTTTGTCGCATTCGACGTGAGGTTTTCATCATTGGCCTCCGATTGAGTGATTCTATGGGTGTTTGACACCGGCTCATTGATTCACATGCCATAGAGTGTACCTATAGTACCTTGAGGGCGTTCGTCATTATTGGTGGTTCCTCTCACGTCTGTTAACAGCTTTCATCATTGGCTGGTAATCAGACGATATTCTTGCATGTTCGACTTCAGCTCACATATTTGCATGCTTGAACTTGTACTTTGTTCGGGTCGAGATGGAGCGCAAGACCCTGGATTGTGTCTGTTGTAATCCAGGCTGCGATTTTGTGGATTATTATTTACATGAATTATTCACTGGATGGCTGCGACCATACCTGAGTCTATTTATCAATCAGTCGGATGGCCGCGTCCATACTACATATACATCATGTACTTGAGATGTCGAATTTATTTCTCCACGTGTGCCTTCCGTCGGCAGAGCCCCCGCTGACGTTCGCAAAGCATTTCACCCCCTCTCTCTCGGCCTCATGCTTTAGGGGGCATCCGTTACACAGTAATTTGTCACTGTCCCTACCATTTCCCGTCCCGCACATTAGAGGGCCCATTATGTGACCTGTGAGCAATGTCATGCCTTGAAACCATTATCGTTGCATTCCTCTAAACATGAGCTTCAATTTCCCTAAAGACATCTCCTTGCAAAAAAACCATAAAAACATCCCTTTTTGCATTGGCGCGTGTAGCCAGTTCATAACTCGCGCCAATGAGGAAAATCCTGCAAAGAGGCCGCGCCAACTGGCGCTCTGTCCCAGAGTCACAGTCGCTCTACCCAATTTAAGGAGTGTTTTTTAAAAATAAAATGCATGAAGTTTCATTTCAACACTGTAACTATTATTTATTCCCAAGTTGGGAGGTTTGGCTCCAGGAATTCCATGTAGGGGAAGTGGTTTGCCACCTCTCATGGAAGCTTCCTTGAAGATAGGGCCAATCCCACAATTATAGGGATCCAAACTCCCCTTCCTCCATCTATAAAAGCTTTCCCATTTCCATTGCAAGCTAGTCTTGAAGTGCCCAAGTCTTGAATCTCCCAGTTCTCAAATTCCCAAGAGCCTTAATGCTACAAGAGCCCTCATTCTTCCCTTAAGGCCAAACTCGAGCAAGGAGACTATCGTCGAGAGACTCTAAGAGAGGCTTGTCCCATCCTTGGCAGGCTTTGCGAGACGTGTTCTACTGGAGACCCCTCCGAAGGAGACCTCAGCGTCAGAACATTGGTTGTACTCTCTTTCGATTGTTTATTAATGAATGACTATTGGTTATGGTTCCACTCTGTTTTTCACTTATGATAATGATGAGTTATATCCTTTCTGACTGATATATAGTTGTGTATTCTGGATTTTATGCTTGTATTCGTATTGTTTCTTGCATGTGCAGGTGTCCATTCATGGAGATCGTGGGGATCGTGATCTTCCGAGGCTGAGGAACGGGAACACTGTCTCTTCTACGAATCATAGCGTTGGACTCTAGGTAGGCCTCCATCGTTGGTCTGTTTATTCGCAATTAGGAACTTGCGCTGTAGCATTTGATGATTGTTGCTAGACCTGTTCTGGGCTAGTAGGGATCACCTCTGTCCGCAGAGGGGATTTACCTCTTCAACAGAGAGCGTCGTAAAAAATGACGCAGGCCCTTCAGAGCTTCAAGGGCTTCATTCAGCAGGTGTTGAATAACATTAATGTAGGCCACGACCTCATTACATTCTTCATACCTTTATTGGCACAAAGTGGCCAGGTTGAGCTGGATATGTTGGAGTTGGGTGGAAATTGATTCAAGGGTGGTCGAAGCCTCAACCTGTCTCGGTGACTAAGCCATAGATAATGCCATAGCTGCCACCAAATTTTGACTCTTAGTGGATTCTGAGTGTGAGCTCGAGTCCCCGGATACCTCGCGATTCTCCATGCCGCGCCCAAGACCTCCGCACCGAGCCCGACCTCTCTCTCTTGGCATCCACTCATCTAACACCCCCCCCCCCCACCCTTGGGTGGGCTACAGCGCCAAGTCACCTCAGGCCCAACAGTTCCTAAAACCACCACACCATCCCTGCAACCTCGACCAATTTTATCATTGAACACCTCTCGAGCGTCGTTAAGGAGAGTCATTATACTACCACCAGCATCAACGCCACCCTCAGATGAGGTATGAATTCACCACCTTCCACAAATTCTAAATGCAGGAGAGCCTGAGTGCTCAGTGAGCCCAAGGCAAAACCACCCTGGGGCCTGGTTGGGGCAGGACCCTTCCTGCACAATCCCTTGGCTTGCTTCTATCGCCTGGGCGGAGCACCAGAACCACCCGTTAACAAACATTGCCTCTTCTAAGAAATCACCCTCACCACCTTTACTCGTCTCTCGGTGCAACGTGCTATTGCCGTTGCCAGAATTTCTCCCAGCGTTCAGACATCTGCCCATCTGCACCTGCACCCACATCATCTCCTGCCGATGAAGCTCAAACCAAGGCTTGAAAGCCAGCTTATGCTCGTCTACGAAGACTAGATCACCAACCTTCACCATCGCTCAGGAATGTCGAATGAACTGTCTCTCGTTCGATGTGCGCTTATTTGCTACTACTTCTACCGTAAGTTTTCCTGCCTTGAGGATCATTACCTCTCAAGCATGGGAGGTTAATGAGTCGGTGGACACGTAGTTGGGGGCTGATCTAGCCATAAATTTCCACTGCCCACCTATCGCATTGATTGGACACCCCCATCGGGAAATTACATTATTATTATTATTATTAAAAAAAAATTAATAGTTTTTAATTTGTTTTTTTTTCCATGTTTTTAGTTTTCAATTTTTTTCATGTTTTTATTTGTTATTCAAAAAATAAAACTCTTTTTTTCTTTTTCTTTTTTCTTTTCTTTCAGTTTTTGTTTTTGTTTTTTTAATTTGATTGTATTTTTTATTTTTTTAACTTTTAATATTTTCTAATTTTTATTTTTAAGGTTTTTTTATTGTATGTTCTTCTTCTTTCTTTATTTTTTTGTTATTTTTACTTTTAATATTATTTGAAATATTTTGTAAGAAATAAAAAATGTCATCATCTTTGAATATAAATTTATAAAAAATTCATAATTTTTTTTTTTTTTTTTTTTAATAATCTTGTAATTAACATGTCATTTTTAGCTCCCCACCTAGGCAAAATAGTCTTAGTATACAAGAATGTGAATGTCATTTTAATATGGAGACATTTTTGGAAGGAGATATTTTTATTCATGTTATGGTTTATTTTCTTAACTCCAAACTTGGTTTAGTCTTTCTCTATATACACAAGAAAAAAAATACAAAGAAATTTCACAAATTTAAGTTATAGTTTTATATTTTATAAGTACAAATCTAGTTTCTCATTAAAATATTTTACACACGTCTATTCATTGAAATAAATTATATTGTGAATATGTTTTATCATATTATTTGATTACAAAATTATTGTACTCCCTACTAAATAAAACAACTTTGTTAATAAAGAATTGAATGTCAAATTGAAATATTACTCAAGCAATAACCACTATAATATATAGAACTAATTTTTTAACGTATAAATTATTTGTTTTATATGTCATTAAATTTCCATTACTTATTATCTTCAAACCCCATGGGGAGGTATTGAACATGGGAGCTAACTTTAGGTAAATGAGGATTCACATTGTCAACTTGGACAAAAAAAAAAATTACGATCCTAAAATTCTCTTACCTAATTGTCTTTTTAAGTATATAATTGAGTTTTATTTATTAAAAAAAAAAGGAAATATTAAGAACCTTCTAGAGTTATAAAAGGTAATTGACATGAAAAATAAAAAAATATCCTCATGACAACACACAAATGTTAATCTTAATTGAATCATTAAAAAAATAAAAAGGGATAATAGATTTACTAGTTATATCATTAAAAAAATACTACTTTCACAATAGAATTTCCACATTAATTTTTAAAAATATTATTTTATAATTATATATAATTATAACTCTTAAATATATTTTGAAAGCACAAATATGTAAGAAATATAGTTCAATTATTGGGAATTAGAAATTCCAAAGAGCTGAAGGTAATTGAGTTAGTATCAAGAAATATGACATCAATCCCTGGAAAAATTGCAAAATATCACTCTCAATATGGCATAAGTGCTAGTAGGGAATTATTGACAAGTGTTGTTGGAAAAACAACTACATCAAATTGGTTGATCTCAATGAAAACCATAATCTACAAAACATTAAGAAAATTTTATGGAGGCATTAAAAAATCAAGATTCAATAACATGAGAATGATGAGCTTGAATGTTGGGATAATATATGTATGAAACCTTATGAAGATAGACTTTCCTATAATGTGAGCAACACTGTGAAAGAGTTTTGGTATTGGAATTTCCATGTGTCACCAAATGAGAAGAATACCATGAGATATTTTATATCTAGAGGGGTGTATTAACATCATTTCCCTTTCAGTGATTGTTATTATTAAAGAAAATTTCTTACTACATAATATGTATAACTTGTATATATACTTATTAAAAAAAAAAAAAAATTGTGCTGAATCTTATGACAGTGAGGACAATATTACTAGTCCATTCATACAACTACCACATACTATCAATAGGCAAAAGGGTTTTCCTATGAAGTGATCTATGCATCTTCGTCATGCAAATCGAATCTCAACACTAAGGAGTCATCCTAAGATAAAAGGTCATCATAGTAACTTTGATGTTCCAAAACCATCAATAATTTAATTATATTTCTCTAAATATCAAAAATTTGACAACAATCACAATATGGTAACGCTTGGGGGGAATGTGTATCCATATTATAGTATAACTGTATATACAACAACTTATCCAAATGATATAAAAATATTTCATAAGAAATGCAACTGCTACATGAATTACTCACAATCCTTAATGATATACTCCAAGTTCTTCCACAATAATAATAAAGTGTCTAAAGAAGCCATCATCACTCAGTTACCATATAGGTAGCACCTGGGGGAAATGTGTTAGAATTTTAGATAGAATAGATTATACAGTGGATATAAAAATCTGTTATAAGTAATGCAATTGCTACATCAACTACTCACCATATAGCTAACGTCTCGAGGAAATGTGTTAGAATTGTATATATAATAGTTTATACAAAGGGTATGAAAATATGTTATAAGCAATGCAACTGCTACATGAACTACTCACAGTCCTTAATGATATAATAAAAGTTATTTCACAATGCTAATCAAGTGTCTAAAGAAGCCATCATCACTTCCAAAATCACATATTTAAACATACAAGTTGTAAAAAATGAATTCGTTTCATAAATTTTAATATATTCACATGCTCAGATCTAAGATATAGTTCTTAAACTCTGACGCCTCTTCTTGATTGAAATCATACTAAACTGATAAGATATATCTAAAGAGCAATAATTTAAAAACTTATTGGCACAATCGTTACATAATAGTTTGATGCTCAACTTGTATAGCAATAAATATCAGCTTGCAACGCGTCAAAATAAAACAACTAAAGTAAATACTGTCAGTTGATTTTCAATACATTTATGTAATTAAAATAGAGCTAGGAACTTTTGAAGACTAATTCATTGAAATTTAGAAGCATCTTCATGCCTCGTTTTCCAAGCTGGCCGTGAATACCTCTCTAGATCCTTATAGCATTAGATATATTTTGTGAGCTAATGTGATGTTTTTTTTGTCACAATGATTTGAAAATCAGTTGTTATACCATAATATTGACTTCTCATTGTCTGTTTTGTTTATGAACCCTTTAAAAAGACCACAGGGACATTTTATTTTACACTATGATCTCCCTAACATGGATGGGGGTTTCAAAAATTGGAGAGTAAATTGAGCGGTTATTGTTAGAAATTGTTGTACAAGATGAGAAATTTGGATGTTTTCTAGACAATATGGATATCATAATAGATATCCATTTTAAATTTTTTAGTGTCTCTGGCCACCATGCATCTAATATGATCCATTTCAACTGAGAAATTCAATAATTTTTTTGAATTTTTTAGTGTATCTGGCCACCATGCATCTAATATGATCCATTTCAGCTAATAACTTCAATAAATAACTATGTGAATGATAACTTGTGACATCCCTAGCCATTTTCTTTGATTATAGATCAGGTTACAAACTAATAACTTGTAAAATCCCTAGCCATTTTCTTTCATTGTGGATCAGATTATAAACTAGAATACACTCTCTCTTCAGAAGACTCTACAATATATATTGGATGGAGGGAAATGTTATGATAAAAAATGTACAAAAAAACCCTTTAGGATTGTCTCAACTTACTCTATTGTTAGTCACATAGTGTCAATTTGGTAAAAATATAATCTACAGTAAAGACTGAGTGAGTTTTTTATTTTGCAAGTTTTTTTTGGAATTGAAAAATATAAAAAATATAAAAGATAAAATTATGTAGTGGAAAAATTTGTTTAAAATTTCAAAATAAAAATTTGAGTAAGTTTGACATCATATAATGTGGGAAACTTGGATGGTTTGTAGACAATATGGATGTCATAACAAATACCTGTTTTAAATTTTTTAGTGTCTCTGGCCACCATGCATCTAATATGATCCATTTCAACTGAGAACTTCAATATATATTTTGAATTTTTTAGTATCTCTAGCCACCATGCATCTAATAGTATCCATTTCAGCTAAGAACTTCAATAAATCACTATGTGAATGCTAACTTGTGACATCCCTATCCATTTTCTTTGATTGTGGATCAGGTTACAAACTAATAACTTGTGAAATCCCTAACCATTTTCTTTGATTTTGGATCGGGTTATAAACTAGAATAGGCTCCCTCTTTAGAAGACTCTACAATATATTTTGGATGGAGGGAAATTTTATGATGAAACTTGTACAAAAAAACCCTTTAGGGTTGTCTCAACTTACTCTATTGTTAATCACATAATGTCAATTTTTTAAAACTATAATCTACACTAAAGAGAATAGGCTGCCTCTTCAAAAGACTATACATTATTTATTGGATGGAGGGAAATGTTATGATAAAACATGTAAAAAAAATCCTTTAGGGTTGTCTCAACTTACTCTATTGTTAATCACAGTGTCAATTTTTTAAAACTATAATCTACAATAAGGTTTTTTTCTTTTGAAATTTTTGTTTGGAATTGAAAAAAAAAATATAAAAGCTAAAATCATGTAGTGAAAAAATTTGTTTGAAATTTCAGAATAAAAATTTGAGGAATTTTGACATCATATAATGTTAAATTAGTTTATGATTATAAATTAAAAAACATGTAAGTTTTTTAGCCATAATTAGGTAATTAAAGATATGTACATAGGTTTTTTTTAACAGAAAAAAATTGATATTCATTAACAAAAAAATTTTACAAGCTGTTATGTAGTTACAAACTATTACAATTAATTAATTAAAGGTAAATTTAGTGTTAATTAAGAAATGAGAATTATGAACATTCATCTTTATTAATTTCATTTTTTATATATTAAGAAACACTACCCATAAATAATAAAACAGTGGTAACATAAATAATATATAACAAAAAAAACCATTTATTTTTGGAATAATAATATACTTGTAACAAAAATAATATAGAACAAGAAAAACCATGTATATTTAAATGTATGAAAATTTAGATACATTTTATTAAGTAAAATTTTAAAAGAATAATGGTTATAAACAATTAAAAATAATTTTATTAAATAGTTAGTTTAGATATTTTCATCTAAAAGAGGTTTGCATATCAAGACATTTGATCTCTCTTGACTCTTGGTAGATCCAAAGTTAAGATTGATCTAAGCCATCTTAATTCCCCCCTTTAAATAAACTATATTCCACATGAATATCATGGGTCAATACCATGTGCTGTTTTTCAATCAAACTTATTTTTAAAAAAAAACCACTAACATTATAAAAAAAAATATAAAAAATTATTTACTTGTACATTTAATGGTCTAAAACATTTCAATCGTCTAACATTTGATCCAATGGCTCAGACATGAACACAATGGCAGCTAGAGGAGTTGTTTTCAAATTGAAATGACTTACGACATAATTATATCACGGTGTGAAAAAAAAAACAAAAATTAAATTATATGACCACAAAATTAAATTATATTAATAAATAAAAAAAACTAAACTATTTATTTGTGCGCGTACTGCGATTTACTGGGATTGACAGCTTTAAACAGAGCGGCACCATTCTTTGTCGTGTTCTGTTTCTGTGTGAACCGAAATCACTTTTTTGGCCATCCTTAATTTCGATTGAAATAATTTAACCGCGCCTTGACCTTGAGCCTAATTTAGGGCCCCACAGAATTATAATTCTGTGTGTCGCCCTTCTCTGGAAACGTCTTTTGAGGATTTGACGAGCTGCATCAAGGTAAGGCGTGAAACTAGATCCGTGCTTTTTGGACATCTCCGGAATTTCTAACTAGCAATCGTTGAAATTGGCAAAAAAGTAGGCATAGATTTGCTTAAATTTAATTACACATATAATATACAGGCAGGCCAGCATTAAAATGTCCGTTTCATAAAAATCGTGGGATTTGGTGGCTTTGGGGTGTTACTGGCCTTTTCGACAGAAAGTTTAGGAGAAGTGCGTGCTTTCCATTTTCGTTTGAGAAATTGAGACGAGGTAGGGTTGAATATCTCTGACAAGTTAATTAAAATTGAAATTTTGTTGTTTGGCTCTTTTCGCTAAAGAAATCCATGCCAAAGAAAAAGAATAAAGATGTTTTATTGAATTCTTCAAGGAATTATATTTAGGGCTTTACACTGTACAAGATGGATTTAAGTCACGATTAATCTGAAATGATAGCCTTGTTGTAGAAGTCTGATGAGCGTCATCGTCCTTAGTGATCTTGAGGAAGTCATATTTTCATGCTTTTAGCATTTTGAAGTTTATGAGATGGCTTGAACTTTATGATAGTGTGATGTGATGAGGCTTGCGATCCAGGGAGAAGTCAGTTTTAGTAATACTAACGTAGTTGAGCTCGAAAGTGTAGGGAATCTCATATTATTCAAATTCACAGTGATTTCGGCCAAGGATGGGATCGCATCAATCAGGTACCAACACTTCAGGCGGTGGTCTTCCCGTTTGTCTTTCTGGAATCGGAATACTTCCCTCGGTACTTTTCTTCGGTTGCTACGATAAATTTATTTTGAAATCATTAAAGATCACTTGATCTTACCTGGAAATTGGAATTTCGTTTTTGGAAGGACAATGTTCCTCAGCTTGCAAGCATGTTTCAAATTAAGTAGACTTATTTCTTTAAAATCCTTCTCTTTTTATCCTCTGTAAATTATTAAATTAGGAACTTAAAACCTTGCTTTCCGTATCCTGCAGCTACAATCTTCCAGTCGTCGTCGGCATCATCATGATCACCACCGGAACGAGGTGATGAGGCTGAAGACAAGCCACACACATGATTCTTCTTTGAAGTCCAATGTGATTTCAGCAGAAGCATGTCTTGATCAAAGGTCACTCTAATTTCAATAGATCTATAATTTTCACATGAATAATGCAAACAATCGTTTAGGTCACTCCGTGTTTTGTAAAATTGCTTGTAGATTAAAATATTCGACTGTTTCACATCACAGGTTAGCCACGATGGCCCTAAATGAAGTTCCTCTGCGACGTGACATTTTACAGGAACGGCCTCGCCACGCTCTAGTCTTACAGTATGTCTTTGTTGCACTTCATTTCATTCAAATACCTATGGTACTCAAAGATCTAAACAATGAAAGGCAAACTTTAGGGTTTCACCATGATCCAGAATGATTTCTTGCAGAATGGCGGATGTAGATCGTAGGAGGGAGGCAATCAAGAATCTCAGATCAAACCGTGGAATAACTAATTTCATGGATGAACAAATGACTTCAGCTCAACCATATAGTCATCGTATGGCGCAGAGTGTGATACGTTCGATGATGCAGGATCCTTCGTTCGAGAACGAATTTGTTAGAGGCTACAATAGTTGTGAGAATCCAGGTTAATCATCACCTGTTCCATGCTTATAATTGTTTTTGTTTTTCATGTAAAAAATTTCCTCGGAAGGACAGATGTCAAGATTGACCGTATTGTCTCAGTCCTTAGTAATGACCAGCCAGAATTGTAGTGAGGGAAAAAGGCTGTATTTAAAAGCTTCAGAGGAAAAAATAAAGGCTTTTTTTATATTAATATAAAAAAATAGTATCAAAAAAGTTCTCACATGTTAATCTAATTCTTAAAATTAAATTTTTCTGCACTGTATATAAGATTATCAAGCAGCCTTGCCATTGTAGGACAGTATGGCAATCACATGTTATTATACGAGATTCTTCAACACTTACATAACATCTAGATTTGTTATTTAGCACAAATTCTTGATAATTCTCAGTCGAATTTAAATGGGCAAGAATGGAGGACGGCAGAATAGCTGGGGTTAAATGGTGATCAGATGATGGAATGGCTCGGTTATGTTAGTGGATTGAGACAAGCGGGGATCGCCCTTACCAATTCAGAGGATCACTTGTGCTGGGCAGGGTCACTTAAGAACGATTACCCGGTGGTTAAGGATATCTATGTATCACTCATATCGGTAGGTACAGCTGTCAAATATAATACCCGCTTCAAGGTAATCAGCTGGTAGTGGAAGATTCCGCAGAAAATCAAATGCTTTGGATGGCGGGTTATCCACAACCGCATCCTCACTTGCAGAATCTTCTTACAAAGGGATTCGTTGGGCCTGGTTTTTGTATCTTGTGCAGGAGGGGGAAGATGAGATAAACCATATTTCATCAACTGTATTTATGCTAAGGCCATTTGGCAACTGGTCACGGAACATTTTAAGATACAACCAAAGACCGCGGCGACCTCACTCTACAATTGTTTTAAAGTCTGGAAAAAAGATAAAACTTTGAGGGCTTTTCCTCTATTTATCTTATGGATCATATGGAGGAGGCGCAATGCCATGCTTTTTGAGAATAGAGATTTACAGATTAAGGAAGATATCATCAAATGTGTGGGATATTTTAATGAAATTGGTTTTCTTCCACCACATAAAGGTTACAGAACTTTTATATCTATGGAAGTCTTTCTTCGTTGGTTTTTTTTATAGAGCTAAGAGGGCATGCTGATGTGGAGCAGTGATTTTTTTTTTATGGATCTAGTAATAAGAGGGCATGCTGATGTGGAGCAGTGATTTTTTTTTTATGAATCTAGTAATAAGAGGGCATGCTGATGTGGAGCAGTGATTTTTACATATCCATTAAAATGCCATCACTTCTGATGAGAAGCTGGCAGGGGGACTATTAATAAGACTAATAGTAACGCTGAGATCATCGCATTGTAGGGAATCTTATTAATGCTGAAGTGGTTGGGCATCGAATACATACAGATATTTGGAGATGGAATCATCCAATGGGTAAAGAGCAACGGTGTTTTCAATCTACTTATTCTAAAAATTTGGAGGGATAGAATTAAAATATTGGTAAAAAAATTACAGAGTGTTAACTTTGCAGATATGCTCTCCAAAAAAACATAAAAAAATAGACAGATAAGTTTTATTTAGCATATTTGACATAAGAGTATTGTACAATGCGTGATCCATCAATTATACTTGAAGATATGAACATAACATAGACCATGACCAGAAAAACATAATATGCAGGGTTTTACTGAGAACACTACTAGATTTATCAGTGTCTGAGTACACACAAATGCTAGAAGTCCCTTTTCTTTTGCCAAGATGGCATATAAGACTAATAGTAACGCTGAGATCATCGCATTGTAGGGAGTCTTATTAATGCTGAAGTGGTTGGGCATCGAATACATACAGATCTTTGGAGATGGAATCATCCAATGGGTAAAGAGCAACGGTGTTTTCAATCCACTTATTCTAAAAATTTGGAGAGATAGAATTAAAATATTGGTAAAAAAAATTACAGAGTGTCAACTTTTCCCCTGGATTGCAGATATGCTTTCCAAAAAAACATAAAAAATAGACAGGTAAGTTTTATTTAGCATCTTTGACATAAGAGTATTGTACAATGCTTGATCCATCAATTATACTTGAAGATATGAAAACATAACATAGACCATGACCAGAAAAACATAATATGCAGGATTTTACTGAGGACACTACTAGATTTATATCAGTGTCTGAGTACACACAAATGCTAGAAGTCCCTTTTCGTTTGCCAAGATGGCATATATCTTGATAGTTACAGAAAGCAACATAGACAATTGCACATGACCTTGCTTTAAATTGAGAACCATTACTTTAGTTTTTTTTGGTGGTAAAAAGACATTTTTTATATATGAATAAGATGCTTTATTATCTAAGTTATAGATTTCAGTTTGTTTGTAGCTGTAAGGTAAAGATTCTATATCTATTAAGATGATGGATAATAATCTAAAATATATGTACTACTTTTATTAATACATGAGTAACGTGTGTATATATAATAAAATCCTTGAAATCTACTTCAAAAACCAATATCTTGAATAATTAATGCCGCACCATTAATATATTTTAAAATTAGAGATATCTGGAGTTATTAAAATCATTTTTATAACTAAAAAACAATTATTTAATTAAATTTAATTCCCTGAAAAAAAAAATGACCAAGACGACATAATTTATCTGAGCGTTCCTCGAAAGGGTTAACAGTCGCTTAATACAATCAAATATCGATATCGTCATTAAAGGGTGAGCATTGACGAAAGAAATTTCCAGTCAGTCAGCTTCCTTGCGAAGTTTTCTTTTTATGTTGGTAATTAGTATCCACCCGTCAAGGCTAAGAGATGGCGCTGGATCTTACCACGAATGCCGTCCAGACTTTGACACGACACAGAGAACAATAGGAACTTTGGGTACAACGACACAATTTAAGGCGGTCCTTCTGCGTGGGGCAGATTAATTACGCTGCTGTCACACATGACATCAATTATGTTTCGGGTTTGAATTATAGTTTACTGGTGACATTTTATCACTTGCCAAATAAGTGCATATATTTTGAATGTGTTATTTTTTTAATATTTTAGTTTTTGGTATTGGAATGGTTGATAGGCCTCATATTTAGTCCTCATTTGGTTTAAATCTTGCAAGAATATTTGTACACCTCAACCCTCTCCGAATGCAATCCTATATTTTCTTATACCAAGGTAGTTGGTCAGCTTGATATTTAGTCCGGGAGTAGTCTACCCAGGCAACGTTTTAGCCCCGACGGCAGTTTTTTGCCGGAATCCGGGCAACTTAAATTCAAGAAATCAGGTACTTGCAAAGTTTGAAATCCATTTTTGAGGTTGGAAATGGATTCAGCACTACCAAAATCCCTTAGGGCACTCAAAATACTTAAGTTTAACAACTGTAAACTTGATTCTGATGAAATCTTTGCCAGATTTTTTAAAAATCTTTGCCGGAATCCAAACAAAAACATTCCCTGGAAACGACAGCCCTTTAGTCCGCCCCTCACTCAATTGCGTGACGATCTTTGTAACACCTCAACTTTCTATCAAAAATGTTATATTTGCTACTTTCAAATTGCATTTTTATAACATTTTCAACTTTTCTCAAAATGTCGTTCGATCTTTTTTTTTTAACTTTTTTATCCCATGGAAAATTTATCATAATATATTATATTGTTTTTTTTTTTTTTAATTTTTAATTTTTTAATTTTTTAATAATATCTTTATTAAATTATTTTAATTTTAATTTTATAAAAAGATTTAATCTTTAAACTCGAATATTATAATATTTATATTTTTATTAGAACTTTTTTCTAATCAAAACATAAAAGCTTATGATTATCATTCAATTTGTTTCACTATTATTTGTTATTAATCTGACAAGTTACTATTCTCAATTTTTTTAAGAGATTCACAATAATTTGATTACTAATTATACTGGAGACTTAGACCTTTTTTTTAATTAAATTAAATTAATTTAAAAAAAATATTATATATATATATATATATATATATCCAGCTTTAACAACTTTGTCAAATAAAGTACAACTCTATGAAATAAATTATTAATTATTGTATATATATATGTGTATATGAAATATATATATATATATATATATATATATATATATATAATAAATTATTACACTAGATTAATAGAGATTTATCTTATGTTTCATTTTCCTGTGATATCTATTATTTTTCTAATTATATATATATATATAGTCACCATGTGTAAGTGTTCTTTGTTTCAATTGCATTTTTAATACAGATCAACACCTTGAAAAAAAATTTGGACATCTGGATTGTGTAAAGTAAGTGTTTTAATATCGCAATTCCAATAATACTTGAAAATGTCCAAAATTTAAAATATGAGTTTTTTTAATTAATTGTGTTACTCAATATATACATAGTTTTTTCTTATTTGTGTGTGTGTGTGACATGAAAATATTGTAGTCTATGTGGGCATTGAAATATTTTATTTATGAATGAGGTTGTCCACATTAAAATATTTTTTTATGTAATTAATATATTTTTGAGGGGGAGGCACCAATAGGAGGGGTTTTATTTAGTCCTAATGGAAAAATTGTTTCTTAATTCTCTTGGGGACTTGGCCTAGTGACCGATAATCAAGTGGAGTATCTAGCTTTATGGAAAGGATTGGAAATAGCTTTTGATCAAAAAAATTCAAGACTATTAGTTTTTGGAGATTCTATGCTAATCATATGTCAATTGACCAAGGCTAAGAAGGTGATTTCTATTGAGCCGTCTCCATTAAATCATAGGATCCTCGCCTCCACCTCTCGGTTTGAACAACTGGACTTCGTCCACATGCATAAGCAGTTGAATTCAATTGTCGGCGTGTTGGCTAAAAAGGTGCAAATTTGGGCCAAGGCATAAAAGAATTGGACCAAGAACTTAGCAACTTCCCAATCCCTTAGCCATTTTGGGTTGTCTAAGATTCAATCAGGTCAGAGGGGGAGTGGATATTTTCATTTATCTCCACTCTTTAAGCATGTTTGAAATTCCTAGGAGTAATCATTTCTTAACTAATTTGGACGTCAGAGATATTTTATGTTAATATGGGATTTGGTCTACCCTCTTTAGCATTATCCTTTTCTTGGCTCATATCCAAAAGTGCAATGGCCTCGAGATCTAATTGTCCTTCTTTTTCCGGCCATGAATCCACAAGTCTCATCCCTAGTGTCTTAATGCAATTTATAAGTGGAAGATTTTATTAACTTTCTTCCTCACTAGGTGTCTTATCTATTTATGTTTCTCCAGGTGGGATCTATTATGGATCTCCTCAACCGCGGTTTTCTTATGCAAGGAAATGGAGTTGATTCAGTTGTCCTGTGATATCCCTCTGATGCTAATTTTCTATCCTAGTGAGGTGTTGGAGATGGATATGGTAGTTTTGTTGCAGTTTGGCTTATGGCAAAGTCCTAGTTCTGGATATATATTAAATCTCTCACCTTCTCAATTTATTCAAATGTCCCCTATCCATATAGATCTTGAAGTGGGAAGAGTTGTCAACTGAGTGCCAAATAGTTGGGTGGTGGGTCCTTGTTTTAAGATGGTAGATAATTTGGCTTCCCCGAAGAACGTCAATGTCAACATGGTGCTCGATATGATTTTGGATGCAGCCCAAGAATTGTTGGTTTCTGCACATAATATGGAAGATATGCTAAAAATACAGAGGTGCTCCTTTCAACTCTTTATGGACGCAAAATTGTTAAGACATCATACGGATATGGATAATTCTCTTGAAAGCCTATGAGATGAAGTACATTCCCCTTGTGCTCATGTGTATACATTGGAGGTTTCCAAGAATGTCAATCTATGGCAGGATTTGGAGTTCCTATTGTGGAAAGGAAGAGAACCCACTACTTGAGGGGGTCTGATGTTGTTCGTGAAGGTCATTGTTGAGGTTTGTGGATCGACTAGTTGGGTGATGTTTGATGTTGCCCAATTCCATGTTCCATCATGGTATTATGTGAATTTTGATATACTCTCGGGTCATTCTGTAGAGTTTACCATGGCCATATTTTCAGTATAAGAAAGCTTTAAAACCCTAGTGCTAGTAAGCATCTTGAATGGTCTGATGAAATCAGAAGTTTTGTATCAGAAAAAATTATGTAAGGGTTCGAGCCCTAACTCCAAATTTTATTAATATAAATACCCTTACCCATTCCTTTAAACACACACACACACACACACACATTAATATTACTTAATCTTTCATATTGAGATATTTTATTCATAATCTACATGATTATTACTATTGTTATTATTATTACTTAATTATCACATGTTAATTTTATATTAAGAATTAAATGAAGTATTCATCTCTATTTTATTAATCTTATTAGAAAGTAATGGATTTTTTTTCACTTTCAATTACTTCTTCCCTTTCAACATTGAAATGAATATTTTAATTGAAATGAATATTGAAACAAATTAGTTAATATAGATTTTTAAAAATATTATTATTAATGAATATTTTAATTGAAGTCGATATTGAAATAAATTGTTCAATATAGATTTTAAAAAGAATAAATATTATATATCTTATTCATTAAAGTGAAAAGATAAGAATTTCTTTATTATGATTACTTTACTTTTTTTCAAAGTTGATATAAAATCATATTATTTTATATGTATATCCAAATATTTTATTCATGGCTAAGAGTAAGAGTGAAATATTTTTACCACCTCTTCTTTAGGTATCAACTAAATAAGTATAGTGAGTTTGAGATTATTGATATTTTATAATGATTTTAATTAAAACTAGCCAAACATGTACATTCATTTTGTATATTTTATTTTTATTTGAAATGAATATGTGTCAAATACGGGAAGGAATTGCACATCTCCCTCATATGAGGCCATAGAATGCACCTCTTAGTCCAATAACTTAGAAATAAATTTTATTGTAAATATTGAAATTTTATATGCTTATTAATTAAATTTAAGTATGAAGATTTGAAATATAATGGTTACGGATATGAATAATTATTTTAATTTATATGGTTAAATGGATCTTAATTTATAACTACTATTTATATTAAATATATATTTCACATTTCTATATTTAGAAATATTTATATTTTTAATTATATGTTTTGAAATATGATATGAATATGAATCATTATTGTTTTAATTTATTTTAATGTGATATTTTCATTACCCCAAATGAAATGGAACATATGTTAGATGGTCCTGCTTATTGTTGTATTAGAGATCTAATAGAGATCAAGGAGATAGAAGAACTTAGAATGCCAAACCTATACTTTATTTGATGGAATGTGTAGTATTCACTAAAGTTTAGGCTAGGTAGTATCTCAAAAAATTCTTGATAGCCTTTTTCATTAAGTCTTGCGAGCTCGAGTGATCGAACCTACAATATGTCTGAGGAGAGCATCGCCAGAAATGTGATTTTCGAAGGTTGTCAGGAATTTGAATCGACTAGGTACATGCGCTTTTGGCACAATGTGACACCTTGAACTTGTGGCACGAACATGTTTCACAACTACCTATAGTAGCATAGTGTTAATCCAACCAATCTATGCCTCACAATATGTTGCTTGTTAATAGGTTATATCTAATTTACTTAGCATAATATCATAACTTTTTTAACATATAACTTAAGAATTCATATTGCCACAATTCGGACAACACTTCTTCAAAATAACTATGCAGTATAAAACCATGAAAATTCAATCATACACAAGATATACAAGATGCAAAATTTATATGGAATGGATCTTTGGCCTTCAATTTTATTACAACAGTGAAAATTAAAATAAATGGATATTCCCAACCATCTCGATCAGTTCCCTCCACATACAAGTAAAATTCACCAAAATTAAAAACCAATTGAACCTTTCACCACATTTCCATTTGTGGCTTTAAAAACACCAAATTTCATGCAACAATATAACTTGCTTGTTCATGCAGTCTAGTTGTGATTTTTCTAGAGTTGTGTTACACCGAGAGTTTTTTTTATCATGGTTGAGTCATGCTCTTAGTAGAACTACATTCTACCAAGATATTTACATTGATCCCTTTTTAGACAAGAACTAGAGTCTGCCCAGAGCTCTACATTGATCCTTTCTTAGACACCAATGGTTTTTCATTAGAAAGAAAGGATGGAGAAATCAATATTTTTTTGTTTTATTGATAAGGTGCAACAGAATAATATATTTGCAACTGAAAGAAAAAAGTAGAAAATTATTTAAGAAGCAAACCTAAAAATTGAGATTTCACATTAAATAAAATTAAAAGGAGAATACTTATAAGAATGTTATTTCATGTTGATGAATTATCAAAGTTTAAATTTCACATTTTAAACTCGAGATTCTATAAGACTAATAAATTCCAAGTTCTAACACAAAGGACTCATAATAATCAATCTTATATTTGAATATATATTCAATTACATTCATTAAATTAAAATTCATATGATTAAATCTAGCATCATACAAGTAGAAATTATGATTGAAAATATAAAGCAACGAGTGAAGATATTGAATTTGAAAAATAACAAAGAAAATAACATTAGTGTAAAATATAGCTCAAATATGATAATTGAAGATCGTTGGTTTAATTGAATATATATTCAATTACATTCATTAAATTAAAATTCATATGATTTAATTTAGCATCATAAAAGTAGTAATTATGATTGAAAATATAAAGCAACCAATGAAGATATTGAGTTAGAAAAAATAGCAAAGAAAATAGCATTAGTGTAAAATACAGCTCAAAGATGATAATTGAAGATCGTTGGTTTAATATATACCAAAATGTCACTATAGACACAAAGGCAAATCATTTAGAAAATGGTAGCCACCATATATGGCATAGTTTTTAAAAAAGAATCAAGATAATAGTTCGAATTACATCATTTTATTTAATTTTAGTACATCAAATTTGAATTCAAAATCACATCCATCTCTTCATATGTCTTCTAATCAACCCAATCTAAATTCAATTCAACTGGTCATTTATTTATGTTCTATCTCTCCAGGAAAATCATTGCGCCAAAGGAAAGTTCTGAAGAGAGATCACACTAGGAAGGAGAACACACTAAGGGGTGAGGAAAGAGAGATATATGGAGGAGATCATGATAAGGGAGAAAGGGGAAATCAATAAGAAAGTGAGTATGGTAGGGAGGAGAGCACACTGAGGTATTTAACAGTGAAGAGAGTGTAGTAAAGCATGAATGAGAAAAATGTAAGCAATTATAACTTCATTGAGAGATGCCTCAATTCAATGTAAGTGGAAACAAGAATGGGAGAGAAAATTAAATGGAAGAGAAATTGATAAAAAATAATGGGATAGGAAAAATAAATGGAGGATAAATTTTCTAACAAGAATGGAAGAGGAAATTGTTAAATATGAATGGATGAGGAAATTACAAAAAAATAATAAGAGAGGAGATTGATATTAAAGATCGGATGAGAAAAAATAGGAAAGGGGAATGGAAAAGAAGTTTCTAGTAAGCATAAATGAAAAAATTGCTAGACAAGAATAACAGAGTGAATTTCTTAAAAAGTAAGGGAGAGGGAAAAATAATAATAGGAGAGGAATAATGAATGGAAAAGGAAATCACTAAACAAGAATAGGGGAGGAAAAATGGGTGAGAGAGATGTTTGGGAAAATAAGGTGATCCATACAAAATGAATACCTTAAGTAAGCTCTTAATCCAACAGTTTAAAGATCATAACGCTAGTTATTTTACATGGTTAAACCATATGAAGGAATAACTCCTATTTGTGAATCATAATTAATATCTAAATTATGTGATTAAATTGTATTGAAGTAAAACAGCCATAGAAATCTAAAAAATAAAGAGAGATGACGAGAAATAAGAGATGTTAGGGATATGGATATCAGTTGAAAGATTCATGGGGAGATTATTGTGGAGAATGTTATGCATATATAGTTTGAACAAATCATCTAATTATGTCATAACTATTACGGCTTCCTATCATTATATAAAGTGGCCATTTGTACAATAGAAATACACACAAGAATAATTTTATAATATAAAATTTCTTTTAAAAGTTTCTTGATTCCTACATCCCTTGATTTTATTGTTTTCATTTGTTTGTTTTTAGGCTATCAAAGCCAACATTTGGTATCAAAGTATCCAAGGATGAGAAGCGCGGTGTGTAGATAAGAGAAGTGCATGGATGTATGGTAATTCAAGTATGCATATTTTGAATTAAAAAAAAAATGAAATCATTAGAGATGTATAAATATTGATATTTTGATGGTGAAAAAGGAAAGAGGAAAGGACACCATAGAGGATACGGGTTTTGATAATGAAGGAGTTATGAGTAGGATGAAATCCATAAAAAATATTTTTTTCGGCTGTCCCATAGGGGATTTGAACAAATAACCTATCTCAAGGAGTGCCTTAATAATCCACTCATTCACCATCAATCCAAAGTCCTGTGAGTAGGATGTCATCCATAATATGTTAGTGGTGTACATGTATTTTCCCTAAATGAATTAAAATGATTAAGTATTAGATGAGCTTTTGACGTGTCATTTGCAAATAAAGAGTAGTGAGATGTGATCATAAGAGCGTAAATTTCATCCTTGTCTTTGTATTAAAGTTGTGAGAGTGATCTAGATGTTTTTTTCTGAATGTGTGAAGGCATGTAGAAAGGTGCCAAAAAGGCCACTATTGCTATTTATACTTTCAATAGCCACCCTATAAAGTAGCCTCCGTTCAATGGAGAAGAGAAACTTTAATTGTCAATGGCCTCGTTACAAAAGAACATGAGAAAATTTTCAATAACATCAAATTTAATGGAGAGGATATGTATCAAACACTAATTTTTGTGATTGTAGCCAATAGAATTTGAAAAAGTACAGTCAAATATCAAGTCTAGTCACAATTTTCAATATAATGAGGTTGAGTTCTTTAAAATGGTTATTGTTGTGAGAAAAATAAATAACTCAATGTGACATGATTGCGAAGGGGAAATGTTTTGAAACTTCATTGGATTATGGGAATGGGGTATGAATTGAGTAGGAACAACACTAAAACCTTTAACATAGCCATCACTTTATGTGCTAGAATTAATTCTTTATAATCCAATTTGAATACATTGTACATACTTTCAATAACTATATCAAATTGGACAGTGTCAGCTCGAAAGGTTATTTCTTCCACTTTAAATATAATGTTGTGACCAAAGGGTTCACTCCTGACAGGGTAGTTGTGCATTGTTAATGTGAAATTCCATACAAGTCTGATGTCTTAATGGCTCAACATGAAGCATGTAAGAACTAGTTCAATCCTCCATATGTTAATTTAAATACTAAACAAGTTAAAAAGGTGTATCATTTCTTTTGCTCGAATTGTATAAGGGAATATAGTATGAAACTTTGTAATTCTAGAACAAATTTACTCCCTATTAAGAAAAGGAGCCAAAATGTACATCTAGTGGTTGATTCAAATATATTGTGGAGCCACATGCCAATTGGAAAGAGTGACACACATTCCACCTATAGGTAGCACCCTATTTTTTTACCTTTGTAACTAACATTATGATAGATCCATTATTGTTTGAGGACCTCAATTATTGATGGTATGTTTATTGCTATTATGTAATGATAACATTTGATATTCATGATAAACTGATTAGGATAAATGTTGATGATGATTATGTTTGTGATTAATGATGTTATTATGTTGTTAGATAATATGTCATGGATAACTTAAAATGATGATTAGATAAGTTATAATTTACATATTGATAATAATTGCATGAGTTTCATAAGGACTATGGAGGCAAATGGAAGCAAATTTGAAATGGAAATATGATTTGAATCAAAAGTACTATTATTCTATGAATATAAAATGTTATTTTTATGTGTTATAAAATAACTGATGAAACAAAACAATGGTTGCAAACATAGGGATTATAATTTTTAAATGACTCATATATGGGGGATGGGGCTATAAGAATGATTGTAGAATTGTTATGGAGCGTGGAACAACATCCCTAATTCCACATGCTAGCACTCTAACTATGGCTTGGGTTGGAAAGTGTATGTTATTTTTACTTTGAAGTTGCACGATGCCATGAGGGATAGAACACAAACTTGGTATTCATGAGGAATAATTAAGGATAAAGTTATCAACTTAACCAAAATTTAATCAAGTTATTATTTTTTTAGACGTCAAACTTAGTGCTAATTTTTATGCTAGCTTTGAAAAGTGGTGATGCAACATGACCCTTTTATGGGGATGTTAAAATTCCAATATTTTTCAAAAATGGAATTAAAAAACAAATTTCATGACTACAAAAACATGAGAAATAACACCTAAATGCAAAAGCATTGATGTAGAATCATCCTTTTCTTAGGGTTGAAATTCCAACATTTTTCAACCATGGAATTAAAGTCCAAATATCATGACCATAAAAAAAACCTTAAAAAATCAACACCCAAATCAAATAGTTGTCCTATCAAGCACCATTTATTTTTTTAAGGTTAAAATTATAGCTCATTAAATATATTAGTCCAAGACAACTTGACTGGCCTTTTAATGGGGCATTGAAATTGTAACATTTTTATAACAATAGACTATAAAATCATTGCTAGTGTAAACAACATCATAAAAAAACACAAGTTTTAATAAAAAGGCAGCATAACACATATTTTTTAAATTTTTTAATAAAAAACCAAAAAATTTAATTTCTTTAAAGAAAAATGAAATAAAATATTTAAAAAATACACATTTATAAAAAAAAATAAAAAGAAAAAATAACAAATGATTAATTTTAAATTTACAAAAAAAATTGTATATTTAAAAAAATTAAAATTTAAAATGATTAAAAAGCAAAATTATAAAGCAATTTTTAAAAAATCACAAAGAAAAAACAAAAAATTTAAAAACAAAACCTAAAATGAATTAAGAAAAACAAAAAATTATAAAAAAAAAACCCAAAGAAGATGAGAATTAACGTTTATATTCCACATGCAATAAGATTTGCATGGTTGAAGACATCTGAGTGCTCTGCAACCCTAACGCATAGCGCAGATCGCCCTTTGGCTGCGGCTCTGCTGCTACAGTGCTGCATGATCTCACCTTGGGCTTCTTCAATGGAGAAGGATGGAGGCCCGTTGTCTCCATCCTACCAAGATCTAGCTTCTGGGCACTCATCCAAGAGAAATGTCTCCTTTTTCATGCGCCTGACCTCCAACTTTGTGGTTGCCCAGAAAAACCAAGAAATGCAGCCTACTTCACCTCTGCAAGACCATGGAAGGGTTGTCATGGACACCACCATGGCAACAACAATAGCAGCCACGACCTCAACAGCAAAGGCCACAATGAATCAAATCCCCCTACCCTCAGAAGGAGGAGGGAAACGATCGAAGGAAGACACAGATGCAAAGGAAGAAACAAAAAATCATAATGCATGCAACCCAAAGGCAAAGAAAACTTTGGAAATAATCATTTAGGACCCGAATGTCACCGTTTACAGATAATACATGCAAGAGCATGCGATCATCTGCAAATTTATGGGCATTGGGCCCACAAAACGTGCTCTAAAAGGATGGATCCATACCAAATGGAGCCCAAAAGGAGAGATCGATCTCCATTTAGGTTCCAAAGGTTTCTTCACGGTCGTCTTCGCCCTCTTAGAAGACAAGGATGGGATATTTGAAGGGGGTCCTGACTTCTTTAACTTGATAGGCTTATATGAGATATTGGAAGGAAAACTTCAACCCGGAAAAAGAATACTTCACTAGGGTTCCAGTTTGGATAAGGCTCTACTCTCTACCAATAGACTACTGGGCACCCTCTGTCTTATAGGCCATATGGGAAGAGCTTGGAGAATACATAAAAATGTCAGAAGGCACCAAAAATGATCACTACATCTCCTACACTAGAATCTGTGCCTACATATATGTCTCTGGAGCATTACCATAAGCTATCAGACTAAATTTTAGGAATGACATCTAGACTCAAAATATAGACTATGAGCACATTCCTTTCAGATGCTGAAAATTCCATGAACATGGACATCTCTTTCAATACTTCCCCCAAAACAAAGCACCAACAAAAGAATACCAAGTAGGGAAAAAATACAACCAAGGATACACCAGGGCAGGTAACAAACACAAGAAAAACAAAAGAGTGTACACAAGGAAATATCCTCCAATGTTCTCCTAGAAAAACAATTACGAAGCTCTCAACACGCTTCAGGAGGAAACAAGGCAACAAAGTATGGAGAAAGAAACAAACATCCAGTAGGAAAAAACAATGGAAAATAGCAGCAAGGACACAGAAGCCCAAATCACTCTCACACAAGAGGGCACCATATATCAAGAGGACACTAATATGGAAAGAATACAAGACACACCCACCCAGAGGAAAGAGAGATTGAACAAGTCCTAATGGGGATGGATCTACATAAAATAGCAAAAGAATCAAACAAGAATGGAATAGAAGTCATTCCCATAGAACACATCCAGAAAATTGAGGAGGCTTACTTGTTACAGGAGGGAATGCAGCAACAACTAGAGCACCTAAACAAAGGAAAAACCATAGTTGGAGGTATAACTTTCAATCTAACTGTAGGCCAACACCTTCCAAAAGGACAAAATCGAAAGAGAGGTGGAAAAAACACCAAACAAATCCTTCAGGAGCTAGGAAGTCACTTCATCAATGAAGGAAAGATAAGGGCAATTTCACTACCCCAAAAAAATTTTCAATGATTTGTACATCCTAGAATATTAGAGGACTGAACAGTCCTAGTAAGAAACTAATCCTAAAATCTAGAATAGCCACTGATAAACCAGACATTGTCCTACTCCAAGAAACAAAAAGCAATCTAAGCTCCATGGACTCCATTCAACAATCCTGCTTTAAAAACCACTACAACCACATGGCCATCTCAGCCTTCGACACTGCTAGTGGGCTTGTAACCTTTTGGAAGGACTCACAGTTTCACCTATGTGAGTCTACAACATCCAAACATGCCCTAACCACAACCCTT
Organism: Pinus albicaulis; assembly: GCA_034641835.2. Classification (NCBI taxonomy): domain Eukaryota; kingdom Viridiplantae; phylum Streptophyta; class Pinopsida; order Pinales; family Pinaceae; genus Pinus; species Pinus albicaulis. The sequence continues at coordinate 1,956,256,954 of CM076575.1, forward strand.
CAAATCACTGGAACCAAAGACAAGATCTGCATCACTAATGTCTACGCTCCTCACTCTTCTTCCGAGAGAGTAGCCTGGCTAAGCAGCCTGAAGAGGCACCTTGGCTCCTACAATCATCCCCTTAGTTTCACAGTAGGTGACTTCAATATGATTCTCAACCTTGGGGAAAAGCGACGAGGCCTAATAAAACTAGACAATGATTCAGTTGCCATTCAAGCCCTAATTGATGATTTAGGACACATTGATACCCCCACGAAACACAACTCCTTCACATGGAATAATAGAAGAGGGGGAGACAAACAGATCGCCTCCAAATTAGATAGATTCCTCCTCTCGAAGGAATTATTCCTAAGCTCCTTGGAAACATAAGCAAGCATCGCCCCACAAGTGGGATTTGATCAACATCAAGCTATCAGAAAGTCCCAAAATTACACCCTTCAGGTTTGAAGCATTCTGTATCAATCATTTTGAATTCATGGAAAAAACTAAGGAATGGTGGTCTTCCCCCCAACCATCCCAAGGTAAAAAAATGTATAACTTCTAGCAGAAGTTGAAGTTTATTAAATCAAAACTCAGACTCTGGAATAAACACTCCTTTGGAGACATTATAATAGAAAATAAATTTATCGAACTAAAAATGAAAGACCTTCAGCGGAACATCATCAAAAACGGGATGGAAAAACACAAGAAGCAAGATGAATTAAAGCTTCAAAAAAGTTGGGAGGATCATGGTGCCCAAGAAGAGACATTATGGCACCAAAAATCCAAAGTCAGTTTCTTCAAAGATGGAGGAAAAAACACAGTTTTCTTCCACCAGTCAATGATCCAACACAGGAAATACAATCGAATACTAAATCTCAAAAACCAACAGGGCATCATCCTTCGCACTGACACTGAGATCGAAGAGGAACTCAATCAGTACTTCGGTGAAATCCTCACTGAATCCAATAAAGCCAACGAGGAGGCCATAGGAAAAATAACTAGAAATATCCCCACAATATTAACTAAGGAGCACAACCAGATGCTACTAAAAAAAGTAACTATGGTCGAAGTTGAGGAAGCTATCAAGAATATGCCCAATGGCAAAGCACCGGGATCGAATGGTTTCACTATACACTTTTACAAAGCCTGCTGGCCCCTGCTCAAAGAGGAATTCTATGATATAGTGGAAGAATATGCACCAAAAAATCCATCTTAAATTCTTTCAATTCCACCTTCCTCACCCTCATTCCCAAATCTAATAATTTTGTGAAACCAACTCCCAAAAATAGAAGAAAAGAGATATCAACGCCTTAGAAATAAGCCACTTCGAGGGGACAACCTGTAATACATTACATGAATGAAAAATTATTGGATGATACAAATTACAAAACCTCCTTTCTATATATAGGAGTCCATGGGGCCACAATGTAATCCTAGTGGGGCCACAATGTAATCCTAGCCGACCTAACAATAATAATTTTAAGGGCACAATAATAACAATATGGGGGTTACAGAGGTAGAATAATAACAATAAGGGGGTTACACTAACAACAATAAGGGACTATACTAGTAAGATAGGGAACTAACATGCCCCTCTTCTTCAAAAAAGTGTTGTCCTCAACGCTTGAGTAGCTCTGGGTGCTTCTGTATAAAATTCTCATCCTCCCATGTAGAATATTCAGTGGGTAAGTTCTTCCACTTGATGAGATACTCTGAAATTGATCAATTCCGTAGCTGTCGAGTTATTTTTTCCGTGACCACTTCAGGTTCCAATATGATTTTTCCTTCCTCATCAAGTTCTAACAATATTGTTTGAACCGGAATATTTTCACCTATAACCTTCTACAAGCATGAAACATGGAAAATTGGATGCACTCGTGAAGAAGCAGGAAGCTCCAATTTGTATGCCATAGTACCAATCTTTTGCAACACCTTGTAAGGACCATAGTACTTTGGCGATAATTTATTATCATTCTTAGCTTGCTTGAGGGACATTTGTTTGTATGGTTGTAGCCATCAAAATACCCAGTCTCCTACATCAAAACTTCTCTCGTTGTGATGTTGATCTACCTGTTGTTTCATTTGATTTTGTGCCAAATTTAGGTTATCCTTTAAGAGTTGGAGAACTTCTTGTCGATGCTCGATGTGATCTTCCACCGCTTGAACCTTCGAATTTTTTCTTAAAGATGATGTGATGGATGGTGGATATATCCATAAAGTGCCATAAATGGGGTCATTTTTGTTGTAGTATGGAAGGAAGTGTTATACCACAATTCAGCGAGAGGTAACCACTTGACCCATTGTGTTTGTTTATCAGATACAAAACAACGAATATATCCTTTCAGACATTTATTTATTATCTCAGTTTGACCATCGGATTTAGGATGATAAGATGATCTATGAGCTAATTGAGTACCCAAACAAGAAAATAGATCCATCCAAAAATTTCTAGTAAAACTGATCTTTACGCTTCACAATAACCCCTACTTCCATGCTTTCTAAATTGTTCATAAATGTAGTAGCAACTATAATGGCTTTAAATGGATGATATAATGCACAAAAGTGTGCATACTTGGTAAGTCTATCAACTACCACCATGATGACACTCTTTCCTTCAGACTTAGGTAAACCTATGATAAAATCCATTGAAATCTCCTCCCAACGTTGACTTGGAATGGATAAAGGTTGTAGAAGACCCAGGGTCTTAGTTGTCTCAACTTTATTCTACTGGCAAACCAAACACTCCACCACAAACTTTTGAATATCAGATTTAAGGCCATCCCGAAAAAAAATATTTCTTCACCTTGTGGTAAGTTTTTAAAAATCCTGAGTGTCCTCCTAAAGGAGAAGTGTGCAATTCCAAAATAATCTTTTGTTTTAGCTGGGAATTCTTACAAAGATATAACCGATATTTGTACCATAAGGAATCATTTTTCCAACTAAATGTATCAGATGTACTAGGATCTTGCGGCAAATTTTGAATGAGTGTCCACACTTCTTCGTCCTTCTTCCATTCATCTCTTGCTTCGGTTATCCAATCTAGTTAGATAATAGAAATGGCACAAAGCATTGCTTCCACCTCTTCATTCTTTCTTGAGAGTGCATCTGCAAAAACATTTAGCTTCCCTTTTTGTCGATTATTTCAAAGTCATAGCCCAACATCTTTGTGACCCATTTTTGTTGCTCTTCTAAAGATAGTCTTTGTTCCAAAAAGTGTTTAATACTATCATGCTCAGTTTTACCTTGAGGTGTCTTCCCATTAGGTAAGTTCACCATTTCTTTAGTGCATGCAGTATTGCTAATAGTTCCTTCTTATAAATAGGTTTTTGTAAATACTTTCCTTTGATTGGACGACTTTGAAAAGAAATGGGTCTTCCTTCTTGCATTAAAACAACACCAATTCCATTTCCTAAGGCATCACATTCCACAATAAAGGTTTTTGTGAAGTCTGGCATAGCTAAGACTGGTGCTAGGCACATTTCCTCTTTAAGATGTTCAAAGGCCTTAGCTGCTTCAAGAGTTCATGAAAATTCATCTTTCTTCAATAATTTTGTTAGAGGTGTTGCTATTCTCCCATAATTCTTAACAAACTTGTGATAATACCCTGTTAACTTGAGAAATCCTCGCAACTGCTGTATGGTTGTGGGGACTTTCCATTCCTTAATGGATTTAATTTTGTTAGGGTCTAACTTAACACCCTCGTGAGATACAATATGACCCAGATATTCCACCTCTTGTACTCCAAAGAAAAATTTGGATGATTTTGCATATAATTGTTTCTCCTGCAATAGTTTGAGCACCCTGTCAACATGTTGAACATGATCCTTCCAAGACCTGTTGTAGATTAGTATATCATCAAAAAATAGTAGCACAAATTTTCTAAGGAAGGGTTTGAAAATGGAATTCATCAACCCTTGAAATGTAGAAGGTGCATTGGTAAGGCCAAAAGGCAATACCAAAATTTCATAATGACCCTCATGAGTTCAAAAAGTTGTTTTCAGAATATCTTCAGTCTTCATTCTAATTTGATGATATCCTGAACAAAGATCCAACTTGGTAAAATAAATTGCTCCATGTAATTCATCCAATAATTCATCAATCACAGGAATGGGAAATTTATCTTTAATGGTGAGCTTATTGAGCTCCCTATAATTCAGACACATGCACCATGATCCATCCTTCTTGTGTACCAATACTACAGGAGCAGAGAAAGAACTTTGACTAGGTTGAATTATACCTGCCTCTAACATTTCTGCAATCATACGTTCAATTTCGCTCTTTTGGACATAAGGATATCTATAAGGCCTGATGTTTGGAGGAACACTTCCTGGAATCAAATGATTAGCATGATCATGATCACGAATAGGTGGGAGTCCTTTGGGAGTTTCAAATACCTTCAAATAATTGTACAAGTATTTTTGGAGATCTGCAAAAATAGATGATTTTGATGTTGGAACTTCTAGTGAGAATAATTGTGAAATTACGCCTCTTCGTTCTTTCTTTAGAAGTTTTTTCATGACATTAGATCTTATTATCTTTCCCGAGTTCCCTACAATACCCCGTAATTTGACTTCCTTTCCTTTTGAAAAAAAATTCAAGAAAATTTCTTGAAAATTAAAAGCTACCGTCCCCAAAGATTGTAACCATTGTACTCCTAGTACAACATCAACACCTCCCATAGGAATGGAAAGCATTGGAATATTCAATACATATTACCCCATGGTTAGCTTGATATTATGGAATTTTCCAAAGAAATTTATAGTTCCTCCATTTGCAACCATCACTTGACATTCTGGTACTTGGTATAGGAAACAATTCAATTCCTTGGCTACCTTACAATGAATAAAATTATGGTTGCTACCTGAATCAATCAACACTATTACCTTTTTCTTCTTGATATGTCCTTATATCTTGAGAGTTTGAGGAGTGGTAATTCCTGCCAATGCATTACATGACATGGTCAGACTCATTTCTTCCTCTTCTAGGGCTGGTTCCTAGTGTATATCCTCTTCTTTTAAAGATTCTTGTTCATTTTCTTCTTCCTCTTCACAATCTATTTAAAATAATTTCTTTTTAGCACACTTATGACCTTTAGTGTATTTTCTATAACAACTGTAGCAAAGCCCTTTTTCTCATTTTCTTCCAATTGTTGTGGTGTCAACCTTGTAGGTTGTGGAAATCTAGGAGTAACAACACTTCCATCTTTATAGAAGTGAGTGGTAGTCTCCCTTGTCGCCATAATTTTACATTCAATTTTTCTTGCCAACCTGAATGCCTTCTCCAATGAATCAGGTTCGAAAATGCGAACTTCATGTTGGATTTTATCCTCTAAAGCACCTATGAAGAGATCAATCTTGTGTTCCTCTGGAATATCAGTTACCCTTATATTCAATTTTTGGAAGTCCTCAATCTACTCCCCCACTGAAAATTTTTGTTTGAGATTTATCAATTGCCTAAAGAAAGTGTTTCTCTTTGTATCCTCATAATGTGCTATCATTTCCTCCGTAAAAATTGACCAAGTGAAAATTTTTTTACAGGAGCAAAGCCATCGATACCATACAAATGTATTTTTTTCTAAACGTAATGTTTCAATATGTACCTTTTGTGTGTTTTGCACATTATTGAGATCAAAATATTGCTCCATCTATAGTATCCGTGTTACAAGATCCTTTCCATCAAACTTCCTCATATCCATTTTTGGAATATGGTTGTTCTTCCCTCCAACATTAGAGTTTATGAAATCACAATTAACATTTATTTTGTTCTCATCATGAGTTTCCTCTACTGTCTTTTCACCCTTAGGAAACATTTCTTGTATCAACTTTGTCAAACCTTCCATGTCTACTTTTAGATCATTCTCCATGTTTTCCATCTTAGCTTCCATGTCATCCATCTTAGATTCCATGCCAGCTTCCATGCCATCCATCTTAGCTTCCATGCCATTATTCAAACCACCCATCTTAGATTCCAAGCCTTTCTTCAAACCATCCATATTATTTTCCACGTCTTTCTTCAAAACTTCCATGTCATTTTTTGTTGCTCTTTGTGAGAGAAAATTTTGTTGCACTTTCTCTTGTAATTTTGATATGTCGTGTTGCCATTATTCGTCTTCATGAGTCATAGTAGAGCCTTATAAAGGCTTAATGGGTGTTGAATTATTTTTAGGGGCCATTTGAGAATTAAATATTGTTATCTATTCTACAATATGCCCTTGAAATCAATTCAACTTGATTCTTCAAAGAAGACTTATGCAATTCGAAAAAAAAAATACACACCTTTTACTTGCTTTTGAGGAGCTCGATATTGAAATTGACTTATCTCTATATTTGCAGATCCTCAATATCTGAAATTCGGCCCTGTAGTATTCCTCTGAAGCTTCCTTCAAATTCCATAGGTCTGATTTGATTTGGATTCTTCAAGGAAAATTTATGTCCAATCTCCCACAATGACCTAATTATGGACTGGTTCAGTAGAGCAAACTTGTACGACTTTCCATGTGTCACTGTTTTCTCCTTTTGTTATGAGATTTATAGACAGGAAACTACAGTCTGTTTGATTCCAGTAACTTCTTACAGAATTCTAATCTGATGCTCAGAGAGAGAGTTATGAATATTTTCTCACGATCACCTCTTTGAGATGAAATTCGGGAGCCTGAAAAAGACCTAACTTCCACATATCATATCTCAGAAAATATTGCGAACCAAGCTTTGAAATTTTCCAATGATGTTCCACAGGATGTTTCCTTCACGCTCTAAAAATTTCAACTTTTGAACCTATGTATAAAAAAATTTATATAAAAAATTCCACGATGACCTTTTTAACTGAAATTCAAGAGCCTGCAAAAAGCCCTAACTTCCACAGATCATATCTCTGAAAATTTTGTGAACCAAGCTCTGAAATTGTGTGAAAACATTCCTCGGGATTTTTGCTTCGCACTCCAAACATTTCAACTTCTGAACCTTCATAGAAAAAAATTTATACCGCAAATTCCACGATGACCTGTTTGGAGTAGCGAAACCCTAGAATCCAAAGCTCAGATCCCAAATGTTGTGAAACCAGCTCCCAATAATAGAAGAAAAGAGATATCAATGCCTTAGAAATAAGCCACCTCGAAGGGGGAAACGTCCAATACATTACATGAATGAATAATTCTTGGATGATACAAATTACAAAACCTCCTTTCTATATATAGGAGTCCATGGGGCCACAATGTAATCCTAGTGGGGCCACAATATAATCCTAGCTGACCTAACAATAATAATTTAAGGGCACAATAATAACAATATGGGGGGTACAGGGGTACAATAATAACAATAAAGGGGTTACACTAACAATAATAAGGGACTATACTAGTAATATAGGGACCTAACAGATAAAGTAGACTCCCCCGACCAATTCAGGCCAATTGCCCTCTCCAATGTCATCTCTAAATTTCTGGCCAACTCCATCAAAAATATCGTACCCCTGCTCATATTCCATCATCAAATAGGTTATGTGGAAGGTAGGTAAATTCTTGACAACATCACCCTCTCATAGGAAGTCATACACTCCCTTAAGGAGTAAAAGAAGCCCAACATGTTCATCTAGTTGGACATGTCCAAAGCCTTCGACAAAATCAATTTGAACTACATTTGGAAAATGCTGGAAGCTTTCGGTTTCAACAAAGATTGCACAAATTGGATTATGGCCATTGTCTCTAGGGCCTTCTTCTCCATTCTCCTCAATGGCTCTCCCTCAGCCATCAACAACCCTTCACATGGTATTAGGCAAGGTTACCCCCTCTCGCCTTCCCTTTTTGTTATCATGGCTGAGGGTCTAGGTCGCTTCATTGTGGTTGCCTCCACAGATGGAAGCATATGTGGTTTAAATATATACCCCTCTAACTCGCCCCTGCCACCCACCAGCAATTTGTGGATGACACACTGCTTATGGGCTCCACCATGGTCAAAGAAGCCCTCATTAGAGGAATTTTGAGGTCTAAAATGGGCCTCCTAAGGAAATTATAAAATAATAGTGGAAATAATAAAATAAGATTTGATTACATCATCAAATTTTAGAGGGAAAAAAGAAAAAACTAAAATTTTCAACTCATATTTTCAACTTATCTCCCAAAGTCTTTACTCAAATTCGAGCGAGAGTACTCATTGGATGCATAATTTATTTCCTCATCCAATGAGTACCTACGTTGCACACTTTCGATGGGTCCTACTACACGAAAAATGAAAAATACATGAAAAATGTGATTGTAATCACGTTTTTTATGTATTTCTCATTTTTCGTGTAGCAGTGTTCATCAAAGTATGCAACATGGGTACTTCTTGGATGAGGAATTCAATTTTTCATCCAACGAGTACTCCCGCTTGCAATTTGAGTAAAAAAATTGAGAGATAAGTTGAAATTACGAGATGAAAAAGTAGTTTTATTATTTTATTATTTTTTAATATTTTTTCCCTTTTACTTAAAAAATGGTGAATCATACCCCATGGTTGACATCATCATCTTGAATCCTATTGGTTCTTATAAAGTTTATTTTTTTTGTACATTTTTCTTAGGAAGCCCATTTTAGACCTCAAAATTCCCCTAATGGCCTTCCAGAATATTGTTGTTGATTTTTCCCAAGCCTCTGGCACCTCTATCACTAAAGCCAAATCCAAACTCTTTTTCCTCAATACCTCTCATCCAATTCAACTCAACATAGCTCAAATTTTAGGCTTCCAACTTAGTTCTTTTCCCTCCAAGTACCTAGGAGTTCCCTTGATAGATAAACCCCTAGCAAAAGTCAATTGGGAATCTCTAGTAACCAAATTGAAAAAAATATTGCCAACTGGACTTTCAGATCCTTAAACCTCTCGAGCAGACTAGTGTTGGTCTGCTCTTTCCTTCAAGCCATCCTTCAATACTAGTACTTGGCCATTGCTGCCCCCAAATCCATTTCAAACCAAATCAAAACCATTCAAAGGGACTTCTTATGGAAAGGAAAAGAGAACAAGGGAAAATGGGCACTCGTAGCCTGGAGAAAAATCTGCAGACCCAAAAAAGATGGGGGTCTTTCCCTTAGAGATCCAGACCTGCTTGGAAAAGTTCTGGGTACCAAAACCTAGTGGAGGTGGATAACCAACCCAAATACCTCTTGGGAAACACTCTAGAAAGAAAATTATGCACCAACTCACCACCTGAACTCTCTTATCAGACTCTCGGGCAACCTCAAAGGCTCCCCGGTCTAGAACCAAGCTTGGGAAAATAGATCCATTGTTCAAAATCACTGCTTCTAGGAAGTTCATAATGGAAGGACTACTCTATTCTGGGATGATGCCTGGGAGCAATGCCCTCAGCTCAATACAGATAAATTATAAAAATTTTAACTAACATGGAAATACACAACAAAAATCTTGTCAAATATTTCTGGAAAAACGAGGAAAACACTAACTGGAGGGATTGGATCGATGCGCCAAAATGGGTTCAGCAAAATCACCCTTAGGATTAGAACAACCTCGCCAATGAGCTCAGGAAAATGCAGATTCAAAGGGATGAAGAGTGGGACAAGCTAATATGGGGATCTAATGCGGCAGACAACTTCAACATAAAAGAAGCTTAAGACCTCCTATCCAAATCCACTCATACCCCCACAGATAGAAAATGGAGCATGCTCTGGAAGTGCGATCATTGGCCCAAAATAGTGCTCTTTCTTTGGCTTGTCACGCACCAGAAAATTTTGACCTGGGAAGACCTTATAAAAAAGGTCTTATTGGCCCATCCATATGCACTCTCTGCAAAAATAATGAGGAAACCACCAATCATCTGTTAAACGACCTGCATTTTACCTATAACATTTGGAACTGGATCCTTCTGGTCTTCAAAGCCTCTTACAGAGACCCCTCCTCCATTCACCTCTCTCTAAATCTCTAGCGTACCTCCTTCTCCAACCATCCTCTCATCAATTTGGCCCGGAACTTTTTGTCTAACATCACATGCTGGGTGATCTAGAAAGAAAGAAATGCCCGCATCTTTAAAAACTTGGAAAAAGGAGAAGAACAAGTAATCCATTATATCAAATAGACTCTCAGAGAATCCACCTCCATAGCCAAACTCTTGGATCCCTCATCCCCCCCCACCAGGGAGGATCTGTGCATCCTCTCCCTTCTCGACCTTTCCCTCCTCTCTTCTCCCATCAACCCCAGAGCTCCTCTAGCCTCCATGCCTGAACCCAAATGGCAGCCTCCTGACCCCAACTTCATCAAACTTAATTATGATGGCGCTTCTGAATACAACCTAGGAAAATATGGCTTTGGTGGAGTCTTTCGTAATCATGCAGGTCAAATTCTTTGGATTTACTATGGGAACCTAAGCCACACCACCAACAATGTGGCAAAGCTTCAGGCCTTAGCTCAAGGTCTCTCCATTACAAGTGATCATAACTTTTGTCCCATCCTATTTGAAGGGGACTCCACTGTCGCTACCCAATATTATCAGAAAATTTAGTAGGGAAGAAGTGTCCACTAAGTCTCAGACTGCTGGAGAATCAACAAAACCCTATAGAAAATTAAACTCCACATAGACAATGAAAAGGGAATTACCTTCCTAGTTGTCAAACACAAATCCAATAAACTGGTTGATCTCCTTGCAAACACGGTCATTAACGGCTACAACCGTCTCACTTCTGCATCTTGGGACACCTTCACTCTACCAACTATTAGAGAGGAATGTACCCGCATTAGAGACTTGGATTCGCAGGAGGTAGAACAAGCCACTCCATTGGTATCCTCACTCACCACCATCACCAATCATGATATTAACTCCCACCTCCCTCCCCACGTATAGTCAAACCGACGGCTCTGTCACAGACAGTTTTTAGAAGGACACTCCCATCATCCACAAATATTTCCCGCAAGACACCTCTAGCACACTTGGCATGCTCCCCCATGATTTCCCTTGCCCTCAGCTCGTCCTTCCCACCTACATCTTCCCCTCAATGCCCTCCTGTTCCTCATTCATTCATGTTCCTCTGGCTGAGTTTTCGTTCTTCATCCCCTACTTTCCTCCCCTGAGGTTCGAACATCCCTATTTCCCTTCACTGTTTGGCATCTCTGCCCACCCCTATCTACTCGACTCTTACTCCAATGGCCCCCCGCAAAGCCCATCCTTCCCCCCTACTCATGGTGGTCATGGTCGTGGCACCCATTGGGCCAACAAATCTTGACCCGCTGACACTCGAGCGGAGATAGCTGGAAGGAATTCTGCCATATTCTATGCTTGCACAACTAGCCCGAAAGTGCAACAACATCTCGGTAAGTTGGAAGAAAGAGTCCACAAGACTCGCAGAAATGCATCGACTAGCTGTGGATGCTGATTTTGGCTGGGTTTCAAACCTTGGTCTCACCAGACTAAGAGAAAATATTTACAATTAAGAAATTGATATCTATCGGAAAACCAAAACTCTGCTCGCCATGGCTCTCTAAGACTAGCAAGACCGTAACCGCATCCTAGAGTGCAAGCTTGAATCACTCACAGAGAAATTTGTGATGCATGTCAGTGAATTCCATCACAGAAGGTTTATCAATTGCAACTCTCCTTATTATTCTCTCTTGAATCGTCGGTCAGCGACACGTCACCACCACTAGAGCCCCAAATAAGATGCAACGGGCCCAACTTCTCCTCATTCCTCTCCCTTATAGGACTTCCCTGGCGTAGGTACCTCCTCCTACAGGTGACAGATTTTCAGCTCCGACAAAGGCACTCCTGACCGTCCCATTAGTGTTGACAATTTCCTGACCGATGATGTGGATCAATAGTGCTCTCTGGGGTTGTAGTTTACCAGTTTTTATGTCTGTTTTTCTCGAAACTTGTGTTTTTTCTTCCACTGGCTTCAAGACGTTTTTTCCAGACTCACAATCTATGAGTATCTCTTGTTTTTTAAAATAAATCACTCCCCTATGTTCTATTCCCTATACTCCCCATCCCATAGGGTGAAATCCAGGTCTAAAAAGATGAATGTAATCACCACCTCCAGACACTGTTCTGCCTATCTGCCTCACCATGGCTACTATGTAATCCATTATTTCATATGAATGTGAATAGCTCTACTTTATTTACCAAAAAAAAAAAAAACATTTATATTCTACATATTGAAATTTTATATCCCTAGTGCTTAACCCCATTAACTTTATAATTGTAATTAATTATGTTATTTATCCCTATATGGACACGTAAATGTAAATGTGCAAAAGAACTAAAATAATTGTAATTCTAGTTGATGAAGCAGTGAAGCCTTGATATGATACAAACCATGTGAATTCATGAGGAGGAGAGACGATAATAAAAGGGGAATTTGAGGATTAATATTTCCCAATAGATTATTGGTTGAACCAAATGTAAACAAGGATCAATATTATCAACCTTTCCCCAAGAAAATATCTAATGGTAAGGTACAACAATAATTTCCAGTAGTTAAGAGAAGAATGGGAAATAGTACCATAACTGCTCAAGGGTATAGGCAGCATATAGCTGACCAGTATGGGAAGACCTAACAAGAAGTCATCAAGGGAAGAAGCTTAAGGAAGCTAACCCATGAAGGACAAGGAAAGATAGAGAAGATATTGGTGTGAAGTATATCATAGGAAAGAATATAAATGAGAGACAAGAGGAGAGCTCTCGTGTGAAGGAGAACGTGACCCTATGGATGATTGAGTTCGTTTTATTTCAGTGAGAAAGGTTAAGTGTTGAGTCTTAGCCAAAGCCAGAGGCTTGAATGGACTGAAGAGGATTGTTTGTGTTATGCACAAAGACATTGAAATAAAGCATCAAGGGGCTCTTAACTACGTGAAGGAATCATTTCATGTTGTGCAGGCCTAGAATGGCCACCTACTAAGAAAATTGTTGAAGGAAATGCACCTAAGCATTCAAGAGAGGCTAAGAGGAACTCTTGGTTGAGTGAAGGGCTATCCATGTGATATACAAGTTCCATTATAACTACATTTGGAATGATATCAAGACCCCAGATGATAAAGCAAATGGTCTCCATACTAACCTCTTTTGCTATAGATGAAGGAGTACTGGGATTTAACACCCTAGAGGTTGGTTGGGATTCAACCTCCACAGAGTTAGTATGGTGTTTTTTTACCTGCAGAGACTCACACGATCATGCACAGCCATAAAAATAAATAGAGCAGAATGAGAGGTTTACCCGCTGGTCCTACGTTTGAATGACCCCACGTGGAGCTCCAAACTCCCCGCAACCCCGTCCTTAAGATTTCCACCAAAGCACGAAGGTCCACAAGATAAGGACAAGTTGTACAGTATATTTCTACTCTATGGTTAGTGAGATCATATAAAACATTAAATAAATCATCATGAAATGCTAGATAAATAAATATCTTTCATAATAAAGCATACCAACACGTTATTTCAGAACAAAGATGATACTTATTATAAAATAGCACGTACAAAAGTAAGTGGAGAGATCACCTGATCCTTCCAAGGCCTTCGCAGACCGTCGTCCGGATCCGTCCAGCCCTTGCCTCACAAAGACTCCTTCCAAACAGGTGCATACGAGATAACATATAAAGGGATGTATCTCAAGGAAACAAGGGTTTCCTGAAATGAACTGGGAAAGTGCAGGAGGCACGGGGAATCAGACTTGGATGGGGGAAATACCAACAGAGTATAATAATAATAATTCTCTCCCTCCCTTAGGCCATACATATGAGGTCTTTTTATAGTCCCTCCAAGTAGTTTCAGCAGTTGGAAACAGTTGGCCACGGGCTGGGGTGGTTGAACTACCTGAGTAACCATCAACCCAGCGCGAAATTAGGGATTTTTATATATTTCTTAATCATTAAAATGGCATACGCGGAAAAGTCTAGCTGTACTCGCGTATACACGCGGAAAAACACGGGCATAGTCGCGTATGGAGGATTTTCCACTGTTTTTAAGTGAATTTGTCCAAGTCTGTAGGAATGGGTGCCCATAAAGCCATAAAGCAATCATGAATCATGTCAAGGTGAGAAATGATGCTATAACAGATGCCCCCTAATATATGAGGTCAGAAGGGGTACATGATGGCCAAAATGTATTATGCACATAGAAAGAACTTCGCAAGGACAAGAGAGGACTTCACCAGATTTCAGCCTGCCAAAACCAATGAAAGAAACCAGAGAGTCAACACATGCTGAGGCGGGCATACCCATGCTTAGTCAAAAATACATCATATATATAGAAAGTACTGAATAGATCCAACATGTATACAAGTATAACTGAACTGAAAGTACATAGTGAATCATCTGAGCAGGGCCCGGAAAGACAAGTCTGTATCAATGTCCAAGTATCACATATAGAAAGCTGATCAAAGATAATGCAACTGGATGTCTGATCAAGTAACTGAATCTCCAAGTACCGGATCATAAGAGGCGGATCAAACGGTACAATCACGCAACTCGGGGATCAACATATAAGATGTTGTTGTGCTGAACTGCAACATATAAGGGTGGACGGCAACACCGTGCAAACCGAGAGAACTGCCAATGTGAACCGAGAATGCTCGATGCAAATCCTATGTCACACCGATCACTACTGCAGACAATTCTACACAGTGGGAATAAATGAGCTGAAGTCGACCATGTGAGAAATCGTTGGATTACCGGGCAATGATGTTTCCCGTTAACCAACGCGAGACAACCCACCGATAATGATAATGAGTGTCAAGGTGCCCCAGTACAATCTGACAAGTGTGAATGAATGAGTTGAAGTCGAACACTTGAAAGAATCTATCAATCAGGAGGCAATGATGAATCCTCACTGTCGATAGCGAAGAGTCTGCCACTGATGACTGCAAACCCTAAGGTACTGACAAAAAGACTCTAGATCTTGTTCCCAGAGCAATGAGTCGGAGTCAATGGGAAAAGATCTGCTGGAAGGAAGGCATTAAGGCATCCCACATCAGTCCAGCGCGAGTGTAACCCGCAGGCCAAGATTTGGAAGGAATCGGACGAAGTAGAGTGATGGAACCAAAACCGAAGTACGTTTCCGATATGGACAAGATGAAGCTAGCACACGGAAGAAACCCTCTGAACCAACCAATAATGAAAGCTGACACAGAGGCGAGAAATCCACCGATAGTGTCAAATGGAAATCAAGGTACTGCACGAATCCCAAGTGTGATAATGTGTGCTGACGTCGAACACAGGGGAAACCACTCAGTCAAAGACCCATGATGATGATCAAATGCTGAGCATGAGGTCACCTATCAATGATGAAAATAGGCCCAAGGTGCGGCTCTAGGCTTGCTCTCAGAGCAATGTGTCGTAGTCGATAAGAGACAAACCCGCCGGCAAGAAGTCAATGGAGACCTTCTCAAACCAGCACGAGCAGAAGATCAAAACATCTGATGTGATAGAACATGATACTGACAAGACCGGGAAGGCTGACTGAATAACGAGTCAAGAGACACCGCAGAATGGCTGATCAAAGCAGACTTCTCGAACAAAAACACACTCCGTGATGACCATGGCAAGAAAGTGCATCAGATAAGTTCCATTGGCAGAGGCAAACAAAACTTCCACATATGATTGGAAGGTGATAACGTCCTGGGAGAACCCCTCTTAACATGGTAAAGGCTTCTAACCTAGGTCAAACTAGAACCATCCCAAATGAAGGAAATATATATATAAGTATATGTGCTTTGTTCAAGGGTGACAAACTGACTCTGTACTGCCATCGAAATAACGAAGATACATCCCGTTCCCGCTCTTTTTGTTATATTTAATTTTTTTTGTCTTTTTCATAATAAGCCCGAAAAAGAATAAAAGAATGCTATGATACAATGGATAGAACGAGTATCGAAAAAAGCAGATGCACTAGTTCCGGGGTTTGGAACAATCCTATGCTCAATGCAAGGTGGCGAAAACTGGTCAGTGATACTCAGAGGAACGTTCCATCCATCGGTACAAAGGTGTCAAGTCGTGATAGCTAAGTGCATGCAATGGTTAACTTGTACAGAAAGTCAAGGTCAAAAGTTGGCTTAAACATCGAGTCCAAATGAAGCCGGCTAAAGGCCAGGATAAACAAGTAGCCACTATGCAATGCAGTAATACAACTTAACGACACCAGGGAGCCTCTAGGGTATAAGCCAGAAAAATGATAAGTGATGAAGGAGAAGAATGAAGCTTCAACACTAAAGACATGGCGGGACTAAAGAGGACTCCCGAGCCTACATAAAAAGCAGCATGGGCAACAAGTGATAGCGAGGAACTAACTAGGAAGCCCATGTAAAGGAAGGCTCTACCATCAAGTCATGATTTAAAAATCTGCGAGTGAAATGGGTATAATACTCATGACCTGATGGGATCGACCCTAAGGCAAGTGATCAGTATGGAGGCTAGAATGCAAGATGCAACGGAAAGTGATTCCCTAACCTATATGCCAGTGAAGATCATATACCTGCCATGAAAAGTCTGAACACATGGGCCAGAAACCGGGAAAAATCTCGAAAATGTCAAAATGTACCTGAAATATACCAAACTGGGCACTTCCAAGCAATCGAGTTATACAGCATAAGACAGATCGAAAAAATAAGCACAAGGAAATTTTTGCGAAAATTTTCAATCTTTTAGCCATAAATACACAAATTACCTCTCAATTGGTTCATTATTGCATAGCTGATTTGGAAAAGAGCTCTGGAGCTAAAAACTTGTTTCGTCAAATCAGCAACAACCGATCGTCGGAATTCAGCGAAACTTCAGGTAGGCTCCTTATTCATCCTGTTGATTCATTTTGTCCGTTTAAAATTTAAAATTAAGTGGATTTTTACCTGGAAACCCTTATTAAAAAACGCGTATCTGCGCATACGCGGGTTCAAAGAAGGAAAGTCGTGTGTATACGCGACTGTGCACAGCGAAACTAGCGTATGCGCAAGTCCGAATTTCAAAAATGAGTTTCTAATGCAAATTTTAATGAATTTTTTCAGGATGACAATTTCATGGAGGGAACGCGAGCATAGTGCAATAGACCAAGAGGTCATGGAAGATCAAGCAGCGCAAAATGTCCTCCGAAACTGTGGATTATTCAAATTTTTCAAAATGCCCAATATGAAAAGTAATGTGAGATTGCTTGAAATGCTTGTAAATTATTGGGAACCAGATCAGGATTGCTTCATCATTGATCAGATGCCACTACGCATAGAAGTGGAAGATATATACTTCATCACTGGACTCTCCAGGAGGGGAGACCCAGTGGATCTGCACGGAAAGCCCCTGGGAGGGTTAACCGTGGAGGACTATGTCCAAATCTATTGCGTAGAAAATTCCAAGAAAGTTGGCACACAGATTGAAATCAGAGATATCAGGGACTTGCACATAAAGATCCTCCTATTCACCATCGGCAGAGTGGCAGGATCTGCCTCACTGCATCAGGCGTCCAGGACGCACATGAGCATAGCTGTAGAGTGCTTAATTCATGTGTATGATTGGTGCACTGCCCAAGTGCTACCCTATGGATGCCGCCAAAATAAACGCAACACTTTACTCACTTGGACGTAAGGCTTTGGACATAGAATAAATCCCTTGCCATCATATTTAATTCAAGGGTTAGAGATGAATTCAGAATACCAAATACTCTATATTGGCTTTAAATACTGTAACACTTTTATAGTATTGCTTTACTCTTTGGTTTAGTAAGAATACATATTCTAAGGTCCTTGCTTTTTAAATTATATTTTCCATTTGATGTATACCTATATGCATTCTCTAGTGCTTGACTAGAGAACCTTAATAATAAATTAAATCTTTTGCTCTGATATTTGTTTCAAGGATTAAGGGTAAATTTAAAAATGCAATAGATACACTTATAACTGTTGCAATACGCATATAGAGTAGAGTTACTCTTTCTATAGCACAATTTCGAATGTCATATTCTAATGTTCTTACTGGCTTCTTTTTACATTTGTACCATGTAACTTTAGTCCTGTTATAATGTTTCTCTAGCATACACATAAGCTTATAATATCACCTTTGTGTCTCTGGAAGAACGACGGATTAAAGCAAGAACCCTCAGACCGTGCGGAAGAAAACTTGGAGGGACTAACGGCAAATCCTCACAGTGCTTGTGGAGGATTTACTGACCGTCCGAACGAGTTGGCAAGGTGCCAAAATTTGGAGTTGAAGCATTCAGCCGTGTGGCCACTACGATGATGTTCTATAGGGCTTATTTGGGAGTCCTACGAAATTAGACAGATTTTCATATTGGATGACTGTATATTTTTGAGACTGAACATGATGGGGCATAAGCCCAAATTTTGTACGGCATTGATGGATCCAAAATTTTGTAAAGTTTTTTGACATACTGATGATATATATACAGTGATATTTTGATGTGATGTGATAAATGTATCAAATGTATGATGTTTTTTATGATTAGATTTTATTGTATTGAATGATTAATATGCCAATCTAAAGCTTGATTAGCTAATGAGTCAGCAAACCAATTGTCAGCTCGAGGAATATGAATGAATGTTAAAAATTGAAATGACCTTTGTAACAAACGTACCCTCAAGAACAATCGTAATAAAGATGGATCTCGTACCCGATAAGTGTTGTTCAACTGTGACACCACCAGCTGGGAGTCCAAGAAAACTACCAACGAATCAACACCCAAAGATATTGCCTCCGAGAGTAGATGAATGACTGCAGTGTATTCTGCTACGTTATTGGAAGCAGGACCAATGCAGACCCCTCTTGATACCAACAGCTGACTGGAAGGATAATGAAGCACCCAAGCCGCGGAAGCTAAGTTCCGGGTGTGTCTACTAGCACCATCGGCGAAACCAAAATGACTCATGACATCAACACAACCTGCCAAAGCAGATCAAAAACATCACCATCTCATCAAAAATTGAAAATCAAACAGATATGTACAAAGCAAAAAACTACTATATACAAAGCAAAATGCCAGGCCAAAGCCTAGGCATAATACTTCTTCAAATAGAGCCCATTTCGGGGCTCCGGCAACTCGTTCCCTTCGAAGTCAACCAAGGTATACACTCCTTTCTTAAGGACCTTCTTGACGATATAGGGGCCATACCACATCGACTTAAACTTTCCTGCCCCCAAGGCATCTTTTTCTTGGGCATAGACCAAAACAAGGTCACCTTCGGAAAAGACCCTAGGCTTAACCGCCTTATTGTACTGAACTTTGACTCGGTTTTTATGCGCTTCATTCATCGTGGCAGCATCCCGACGCTGCTCATCGAGATGTTCCAGATGAAGAAGCCGCTCTACCAGACTAGAAGTGTCAGGAAGAAGCTCAACAGCTAATTTAAGGGAAGGAATCTCGCATTCAATGGGAATCTGATTCCACCGAGTGGACTAAGCCCAAGCAGGTAAAGCAGGTTGCGGTTTTAAACGTCTTTGTTAAATTATATTTTCCCTTTGATGTATACCTATATGCATTCTCTAGTGCTTGACTAGAGGACCTTAATAATAATTTAAATCCTTTGTTCTGATATTTATTTCAAGGATTAAGGGTAAATTTAAAAATGCAATAGATACACTTATAACCATTGCAAAAATCATATAGAGTAGAGTTACTCTTTCTATAGCACCATTTCGAATGTCATATTCTAATGTTCTCACTTGCTTCTTTTTAGATTTGTACCATGTAACTTTAGTCCTATTATAATGTTTCTCTAGCATACACATAAGCTTATAATATCACCTTTGTGTCTACAGAGAACAAAACAATAATTAATCATCTATAGAGGTTAAGTAACTTCAGATTTAAACCGACCTTGGTTTAGAGTTTCTGGAGTTTCTACTCTATGGATTTCTGGTCTACCACTAAACAGAGTCTGAAAGGTGAAGGCCTTAGGATGGATTCTGTTAAATATAGTACTAACATCAATCACCCCATTCAATTAATTTTTCTACATGTAGCCAATTCATACCATAAAAAAAAAATAGAATAGCAAGAATTTCAGAACATACCACAATCTGCAAATGACCAACCTCCCAACCTTAGAGTCCTCTTTGTCTCCGAGGACTCACCCCCGAGCAGAGATCACCTCCTAGAACAGATCAACCTCTGATCTGTCTAAGAGCAGCTTATTTAAGCTCATATTTCCCCAAAGAATGTTTCTAATTCTGCGTCCAGAATAGCAGGATGCTTTCTTTCCTGTTAAGCCTAGGCTTCCCATTTTGGGATTCTTTAAAGATGTTTTATGCTTTTCCTCATCTTTTCCAGCTTTTCTCTACCTCTTCCCAACTACTCCTCTTCATTGGGGAAATCTATATTCCTCCTCAAATCTAAATTAATTTCTTTCAAGGATTTTTGAAAGATTTTGGGGATTTGTTGCCTTATCCATCCTCATGGATTTGGAAAGTGATCTCTAATTCTCATCTTGGTCAAAATGCACAATCATTTTATTTATTTCCTCAAATAAAATCTGCAAATACATTCACACCATACTTATCCCTTGGGGTCCACCCCCTTTAGGATTAAAGTTCAATGTCTAACTTTAAAAATTCAACACACAACTTGGGGGTGTTACATATTCCCCCTCTGAAAATAAACACCGTCCTCGGTGTTATTATTTAACTACTAGAGTTCACTTAAACAAAAATGGATATTTCTCCATCATTTCAGCTTCCCTTTCCCAGGTGGCTTCTTCAGCAGTAAAGTGCTTCCACTGCACTTTTACTCTGGCCACTGTTCGGTTTCTTAATTCAATTTCTTCCCGCTCCAATATTTGAAGCGGTTCTGGCAGAAACTCCCCTTCTGGTTCCACCTGTACAACATTCCAATCAACTATGTGAGAAGCATCATGCACATATCTTCTTAATAATGAAACATGAAACACATTATGCACTCTAACATGGGGTGGTAAGGCCAGCTTGTAAGCCACTAGTCCCACCCTTTCTAATACTTCAAAAGGTCCACAATATCTAGGTGCAAGTTTAGCACAACTTCCAGCATAAAGTGTGCTCTTTTTGGGCTTGATGCGTAAATACACATGATCCCCCACTTTGAATTCTCTGTGCACTCTTTTCTTATCAGCATAGCTTTTCTGGCGATCTTGTGCTGTCTTAATATTTCTTTGTATATGTTTGACAATTCTTTCCATCTCTTGTAGTGCATCTGGTCCCAACACCAATTTATCCTCTGGTTGACTCCAGCTCAAGGGAGTCCGGCACTTCCTCCCATAGAGTGCCTCAAACGGACTCATCTTAATAGAGGATTGGTAACTATTATTATAGGAAAACTCAGCTAAATGCAGATACTCTTCCCATTTTGATGGCCTATCCATCACGTACATTCTCAGCATATCCTCTAAAATTTGATTTGTCCTTTCTGTTTGCCCATCAGTTTGAGGGTGATAGGCAGTACTAAAATTTAGCTTAGTACCCATTCCTGCAAACAACCCTTTCCAAAACGCTGCTGTAAACTTAGCATCCCGATCTGAGACAATCACCTTGGGAACTCCATGAAGCCTTACTATCTCCTTTAGGAAAACATTTGCTACTTGAGTTGTTCCAAAGGTAGACTTTACTGGTATAAAGTGAGCAGCTTTTGTGAGAGTGTCTACTACTACCATTATAGAATCATGTTGATATTTAGTCTTAGGTAATCCTGTTATAAAATCCAGGGAAACTGTGTCCCATTTCCATTCTGCAATCGGTAAAGGGTTTAAAAGACCTGCTGGATGTTGGTGCTCAACTTTGACTAGCTGACATTCCATACATCTACTTAAATATTCTGCCACATCTCTCTTCATTCCTGGCCAGAACAACTTCTTCTTCAAGGCTGTTAACATCTTTTGGTATCCTGGATGTCCTGCATAGGGCTGTTTGTGATATTCATCTAGAATTTCTCTTTCAATGACTCTATATCTGGAATATACAACCTGTTTTTGTAATAGAGTAGCCCTCTTTGGTTTTTTGTGAAATCAGTTTTATCCTTTTTCTGTAGTTTCACCAAGAGTGCTTCATAGTTGGGATCTTGATTTGCTGCTTTTCCTACCAATTCCTCTATCTCCATCTGGGCACTACTCCCAATGCTGTTTAAATGTTGACAAGCATTTCTACTTAAGGCATCAGCAACTTTATTTTCTTTTCCCTTGATATGCTTTATATCCATATCAAATTCACTTAGAAATGACAGCCATCTAGCTTGTCTTGCATTCAGGTCAGTTTGGGAGAAAAAATATTTGAGGCTAATATGATCAGTCATCAATGTGAACTTCTTCCCCAGCAGATAGTGCCTCCACATTTTTAAAGCATGGATAACAACTGCAAATTCTAAATCATATGCACTGTAATTCTGTTCATGAGTTTTCAGTTTTCTAGATTCATAGGCAATAACCGAATTTTCCTGCAATAGGACTCCTCCTAGCCCTTCTCTGCAAGCGTCTGTACATACAACAAACTCTTTATCAGGATCAACAATTTTTAATATAGGGGCTGAAATAAGTTTTTGTTTCAATTGTTCGAAACTGTTTTGACATTTCTCAGTCCACACGAACTTAACACCCTTCCTTTGTAATGAGGTTATGGGATTTGCTATAGCAGAAAATATTTCCACAAATCTACGATAGTAGCCTGCTATCCCCATGAATGACCTTATTGCTGAAACATCAGTTGGGACTGGCCATTCTTTAATTGCTTTTATCTTCTCAAGGTCAACTGCAAGGCCCTTTTCAGAAATAATATGACCCAAATACTGAATCTTATCCTTGTAAAATTCACATTTACTGAATTTAGCATATAGCTGGTTTTCTTTTAAAGTCTGCAACACTATTCTCAGGTGTTCCTTATGTTCTTCCTCATTTTTGGAATAAACTAAGATATCATCTATGAACACAAGAACAAATTTGTCCAAATACTTATTCAACACACTATTCATCAGGCACATAAATGTGGCAGGGGCATTAGTCAACCCAAAAGGTAGGACTACAAATTCGTAATGCCCATACCTGGTTCGAAATGCTGTTTTGCTGATGTCTTCTTCTTTAATTCTAAGCTGGTGATAACCAGTCCTTAGGTCAATCTTGGAAAAGACTGAAGCTCCTCTCACTTGATCAAAAAGATCATCAATTCTAGGCAAAGGGTATCTATTCTTAATGGTTAACTTGTTCAATTGACGATAGTCAATGCACATCCTAAAAGTTCCATCTTTCTTTTTCACAAATAAAACCGGGGCTCCCCAAGGAGACACACTTGGTCTGATATACCCTTTATCTAACAATTCTTGTAATTGCATTTTCAGTTCCATTAGTTCAGGAGGGCTCATTCGATAAGGTGCTCGGGAAACAGATGTTGCTCTTGGTACCAGATTGATTGAAAAATCAATCTCTCTTTTTGGGGGAAGATGAGGGATTTCCTTGGGAAAGACTTCCTTAAATTCTCTGATGACTGGTATAGCATCCAGTAACTCTTCCTCAGTTTGCTGTTCTATTTCTTCTACATGCACTGCATATACTTGGTATCCTTTTCTAGCTATTCTTTTTAATTGTAAGGCTGATATTTGTCTTATTGAAATGGATTTTGGTTTCCCTTTTAGTGTAAAAGGTTTCCCTTCCTCATCCACACAATGCAGGGTTTTATCCCAGTAGTTCATCAGAGCTTTCTTCTTTTCCAGCCAATCCATTCCTATCAGCAAATCATAGGATCCTAATGGCAATATGTTCAAATTTACTTCTGTTGGAAAGCCATTTAATTGTATTGCTGTTTTGGGCAATTTATGTGTGACTTTTCTCTTAGTTCCAGTGGCCAGCTGTACCAACCATGACTGCTGAAATTTTTCAGGTTTAATTTTACATTTTTCTACTATTCCAGGACTAATGTAACTCAAAGAAGCTCCTGGATCAATCAAAACAGTAATAGGTAGGTCAGAAATCTTACCCTCCATTTCCACCATGGTTGCTTGATGTTCTGCTTGCCGATTTTCCAAGGCTGCACTGATAGTTGGTATATTTCTGGCTATGTCATTTACTGTTGTTGCCTCTCGCTCTCTGCTGATCATGTGTATATTTCAATGGGGGCAGTCCCTCATCATATGGGGTTCTCCACAGCCCCAACATTTCAAAGGTTCCTTCATTCTGACTGTCCCTTCCTTTTTATTGTTCCCTTCTACTGGTTTTGAAGCCACTTGGGACTGAGCAGTTTGACTTTCTCTTGGTTTATTGAATTTTTTCCGCTGATGATCTCTACCAAAATTTCTTAGATATGTTGGTTTTGGTCTTTTACCTTTGAACTCACCCTTGTCCAGCCAGCTCTTCCCTTGTTCAGCTTGACCTTTAAACTGCTGACAGCCTAATCTTGCTTTTCTAACAGCTTCATCCATTGTCTTCGGGTTGTCAAACTCAATTTTCTCTTTGTACACAGTAGGTAAGCAATTCAAAAACCTTTGAACCTTTGCTTTTTCTTCCCTTATGTAAGGAACATACCTCAGTAAATTGGTAAACTTAGTGACAAACTCATCAATAGTGAGCTGTCCTAGTCTAAGTTCATGAAATTCTTTTGCTTTATCATCATAATAACGTTCATTCAAATAACGGCTTTTGAACTTAGTCTGAAAATCTTCCCAAGTAACTGTTTTTTCATCAATGGCATGCACCATTTTTGTCTCTTCCCACCACAGTGTGGCTTTTCCTTGCAGCTGATACACAGCTAATCTGGCCTTCAGATTGCTCTCATATTCATATACTTGGAAATACTTGATCATGTTCAACAACCAAGCTTCAGCATCCTCCTCCTTCTCCCCATCATAGGAAGGAGGTTTGATCTTTCTAAATTCTCCCTGCAATTCTCTTTTCAGTTTATGTTGCTGTCTAGCAGCATCATCATCATCAGACTCATCCATCTTCCTTTTTCCGGAACCTTCACCTTCCTGACTGTTCTGGGAAGTTAGTTCCCTGATGAGCTTTTCCTGCTCCTTACTGGCTGATGACAGCATGTCATTCTGGCTTCTCAGTTCAGCCAATTCTCGTTGCAGCATGTGCAACATAGCCATTACCGGGGCATTGGGATCTGGAGTAGCAAACTCATCACGCAGATCCACATAAATTCCTTCACCTTTAGCCATTTCAACTGTACACACTTACAACACAGATTAGCACAATTTTATAAAATTTCAGAAAACCAAAATATGTAATACTCAGTGAGCACAAATTGACAGCCCAAATTGTTGTAACTTGGCTTCGATACCATTTGTAACACCTCCAGTTAAGGAATTTTTTTATTTTTTTTATTTTTCCTATATATATACTGAGGTTTTCTTGTGTTTACCTGGTTACTGGAATATTAAGTTCAGAAGTGGCATTCATTTTCCTTCATGCTTACAATAACCCCATGGATATAAAATGGTAGACCCCCTTAGTATTAACGTGAGACACTTCTCTTAACCTGGATTAGGTATAAACCCTATATAACACATATACCATTTATATCCAATTCATACCCCCTTTAAAAATATTTTATATATTATATATATATCATTGGTATAGGAAACCCACATATATATACATATATATATCCATACTCTAACAAAGGGGTTTGAATGAGCGCCCATATATATATAACCTATATCTAAAGATATCCTATGCATATATATATACTTTGATAAAAGTATTGGCACGCATCTCTAAATATATAGGCAACGCATATATATAACACTTCCCCATTCGTAAACATTATGGTTACTCACATATATCGGCTCATAATTGAAATCACTTATATATATATATTTTGTTTTTAAAAGGTTTATTGAACCTATCATTATACATAGTCAATCATACTTTGACACTCCTCAGGACGTGGATATGAATAAAATTCATAGTGCACTGTTCGACCAGTTTAAATGATATAGGTAGGGTTCCATAACTGCATAATTCTACCATAATAAATGTTTATGGCATTCGAACCGGTTATATGATTTCAGGGCCGCGCCTATTCTATTCATTATGCCCGGTTTGACCTACCAAATCCGACGTGTACACTGTTTTTACAGTGATTTCTTCCACTCCTTCATGCAATTCCTCTCGGTGACCCCAGCGTTATTATTTTATAGTCACACCAGTAACCAATCATGTAATAATAACTGGATCTGCGTCTTGACGTGGTTGAACTTCCAACCCGTTTGAACTCATTTAACCTGGGCACGGTTTGATTATTATTTGGATTCTGATCCCTGCATACATACTATGACTTCGTACGAGGAATGTATAACCAGCGTGTTAAATTTGTTTTTGTTTATATTATTTAGGTCACACCGTGCTCTATACAGCAGAGTTTAACGCCTGGTTTTAGGTTGGCTACTTTGATGGTTTTGCAGGCGGAAACGACGTCGTTCCACTGAGAGGAAGGTACCTTCAGCCGGCGTAACTCGTTCTATGCTCAGCAGAAATTGACGGGTGGCTGGATCGCTGTCATCTTCGACTGGTACCAGTACTGTAGGTCGAGTGCTGTCATCGGAAAGAGATTATCTCTGGGTTAACTCCTTACACTCACGCATGCGATGCGTAACATCTTCCCATCCTTCTCTCCGCACCTTACTACAGCCTGGTACTTCGCCATTGACATGGCTGAGTTATTTCACAGTTGCCTCAAGATTCGCAGACTTTTATGGGGCAGTGGGTTAGGGTTGCGAGGGCCTCTTCCTCTTGATAAATTGGGGTTTTTCGTGCCCAGTTATTTCTATGGTTTGGAATGGTGGCTACTCACCTATCTTCTGGCTTATGATCTACGTTACTCTGGTGCAGGGTTCTCAGTCCTCGCGAAGGGTTGGACTGCTGGTCAAGGTAAGGTTTCTTGTTCTTCCTGCGTTCCATCATTTGTATGGTTTCTGGCTTTCATATACAGAGTCTCATCCATTTACTGGTTGCTCTTGCAGAGAGATCGGTTCAGACGGTTCACTGGCGCTTATAATCCTCGATTTATATACCGGCTACGCTCTTCTTACCCTTCTACCTTCGCTGCATTATTTCTCTTTGTATAGTTGTTCTAAATGGTGTTGTGGTAACCCTATTTTTTTTTTTCT
Source organism: Pinus albicaulis (assembly GCA_034641835.2). Classification (NCBI taxonomy): domain Eukaryota; kingdom Viridiplantae; phylum Streptophyta; class Pinopsida; order Pinales; family Pinaceae; genus Pinus; species Pinus albicaulis. The sequence continues at coordinate 1,956,283,954 of CM076575.1, forward strand.
CATCAGGGTTTATTTCACCACGCTCTCACGGTTGCTTCTAATAAGCCCCACCGCGTAGCGACAATTTGCAGGCGATTCAATTGTTTACACACCGCCGCTGTGGTTAACATATTTTTAGGTTTCTATATATTTTCTGAATCCCAGAGCGGCTCTTAAGTTGTCCTACCTGACGTTTTCTTGATCTATCTACAGCCAGCGTTTTGGTCTGTGTAACCAGCGTGCGAAGCAAAGATTTGCTCGATCCTATACGCAGGTAGACCCCTAAGTAGTTCGTTTAGTTGCAGAGGTTAATGCCTCCCCTTTGTTAATCTGCGTTTGCATGCAACCAATATCGTTTGCGCCTAATCGTTAACAGTTTATAACCTATGGCATGATTTCATTTGTATATTAAATCTATGCTTCTCAGTGGTACTGGGTAAATCATTCAGATTTACACTACTTCAACGCAGGCCTCATTTAACCTACTTTATCTATTGGTTCCAGATCAGGTTTTGAGTTCTAAATTATTTATATTCGCCCGTGTACTAAAATTGTTAACTCTGTATGCCGAATGTATTTAATAGTGATAGCGCTCCTCAGAGTCATAGCTATGAGGCGCTGTCTGTGGTATATTAAGGTCATAAATTTTTTTCCAGTTTGATCATAGTTCGTTGACTGGAAAGTAGCAACCAGCGTAACTTCCGTGTCATCGTCTTTTATATTCCATGCATAATTTCATCATTTTTTATTATTATTGAAAGTAGGGTTTCTGCCGTATAATCGTCATTTAATTTCACCTCAAGTCGTTTCACATAATGATTAAACAGATCAAATGTTAGGGCCAATGCAATGTTTACATTTCAATATTTTTGTTTGCCTTAGGGCTAATGTTTAGTATAACGACTAACGATCATGGGTTTGAGTAGTTTCCCACTTATAAAATCGAATAGGGCTAAGGATAATATCACAAATTTCTTTTTGTCATATATGAATCGCGTCAATGTTTCATTTTAGCATATCGACTTTGTATATGTATTGCATGTTAACATATATGTTTCGTTCCTATGTATACATATAGACTTCATATATCCATGTATCATTGAAATCAAAGTATGTTATATGAGTTTAGCACCACGTACTTACTCAGAAATTTGGAGGTATATTTATATATTCGATAGTTGCTTGGTATTAGGCTTTGGACATAGAATAAATCCCTTGCCATCATATTTAATTCAAGGGTTAGAGATGAATTCAGAATACCAAATACTCTATATTGGCTTTAAATACTGTAACACTTTTATAGTATTGCTTTACTCTTTGGTTTAGTAAGAATACATATTCTAAGGTCCTTGCTTTTTAAATTATATTTTCCGTTTGATGTATACCTATATGCATTCTCTAGTGCTTGACTAGAGAACCTTAATAATAAATTAAATCTTTTGCTCTGATATTTGTTTCAAGGATTAAGGGTAAATTTAAAAATGCAATAGATACACTTATAACTGTTGCAATATGCATATAGAGTAGAGTTACTCTTTCTATAGCACAATTTCGAATGTCATATTCTAATTTTCTTACTGGCTTCTTTTTAGATTTGTACCATGTAACTTTAGTCCTGTTATAATGTTTCTCTAGCATACACATAAGCTTATAATATCACCTTTGTGTCTACAGAGAACAAAACAATAATTAATCATCTATAGAGGTTAAGTAACTTCAGATTTAAACCAACCTTGGTTTAGAGTTTCTGGGGTTTCTACTCTATGGATTTCTGGTCTACAACTAAACAGAGTCTGGAAGGTGAAGGCCTGAGGATGGACTCTGTTAAATGTAGTACTAACATCAATCACACCATTTAATTAATTTTTCTATATGTAGCCAACTCATACCATCAAAAAATAGAATAGCAATAAGTTCAGAACATACCACAATCTGCAAATGACCAACCTCCCAACCTTAGAGTCCTCTTTGTCTCCCAGGACTCACCAGCAGGATCACCCAGAACACATCACTGACTGGCTCGTGGTTTTCACTCTTATTTGTCATATTTCCCAGCATGTTTTTAATTGTCATCTCGGTAATAGCGTGATGTTTCTCTTTCCTTTCAGTCTAATTTCCCATTTTGGGATTCTTAAAGTCGCTTTATGCTCCTCCCCGCCTTTTCCAAATTTGGATTACCTCTTCCCAACTACTCCTCTTTCATTAGGAAATTTAGATTCCTCCCTCTCAAATCTAAATTAATTTCTTTCAAGGATTTTCAAAGATTTTGGGATTTGTTGCCTTATCCATCCTCATGGATTTGGCAAGTGATTCTACCTCATCTTGGTCAAAATGGACACCATTTTTATTTATTTCCTCAAATAAAATATGGGAAATACATCTTCACACCATATACTTATCCTCGTGCTGAGGAGGTAAATCCTCTCTGCGGACAGAGGCGATCCCTACTAGCCCAGCAGGGGTCTAGCAACAATCAAACAATGTTATGACGCAAGCTCCTAGTTACGAATGGAAAGACTAGGAATAGAAGCCTACCTGGATTCCAACGCTATGATCTGAAGAAGAAGCGTCCTCGTTCCTCAGCCTTGGCAGATCACAATCCCTCCACGATCTCCGCGGATGAACACCTGCACATGGAAGAAACGAACAGATACAAGCATAGAAACCAGCATACGTAACTAAACATCAGTCAGAAAGGACATTACTCGCATTAACATGATGGAAAATGGAGTGGAACCATAATCATAATCATCTATTAAATAACCAGCGAAGGGAGATTACAACCAAGTTCTGACGTCGCGGTCTCCTTCGGACGGGTTTCCAGTCGTCCACGTCTCGCAAAGCTTGCCAAGGAAAGGGAAAACCTCTCCAGAGTCTCGTGACAATGGTCTCCTTACTTGAGTCAGCCTTAAGGGAAAGAGAGGGTGCTTTAAAACACAAAGGCCCTTGGGAATGTGGAGATTCAGAGCTTAGGCACTTCAAGACTAGCTTGCCATTGATCTGAGAAAGCTTTTATAGATGGGGAAGGAGGATTTGGGATCCCTATTATTATGGGATTGGCCCTATCAACAAGGAAGGTTCCATGGGAGGTGGCAAAACCACTTCCCTCCATAGAACTCCCGCAGCCAACCTCCCAACTCAAGATAGGTGATGGTTTGTGAATTTGTTAGAACTCAACTCCCGCCATCCATATTTAAAAAACAACTCCCAAATTGGGTGGCGCAACTACGGCTCTATGACAGAGCGCCAGGTGGCGCGACCTCTTTGCATTAATTTCCCCATTGGCGCGAGTACTGAACTGCTTGCCCGCGCCAATGCTAAAAGGGTTGTTTTTTATGACTTTTGCAAGGAGATGTCTCAAGGGAAAATAAAGCTCATGTTCAGAGGGATGCATTGATGATGATTTCAAGGCATGACAATGTTCACAGGTCACAGAATGGGTCCTCCATTGTGCGGGATGGGGAATGGTAAGGACGGTGACAAATTACTGTGTAACATATGCCCCCTAAAGTATGAGGCCCGAGAGGGAGAGGGGTGAAATGCTTTACGAGAACATGTTCAACTGAAGGCCCGCCGTCGGAAAACCTGCGCAGAAAGATACAACCGATATCTCAAGTACATGATGTATAAGTGGTATGGACGCAGCCATCCGAAACAGAGTATGCTATAATCCGGATCCAGGGCATGGGCGCAGCCATCCAACTAAGATCAAATAAATAGACTCAGGTATGGTCGCAGCCATCCAATCAGTGAGTCATGTACATAATGATAATAATCCACAATTGCAGCCTGGATTACAACAGACACAATCCAGGGTCTTGCGCTCCATCTCGACCCAACAAAGTACAAGTTCGTGCATGTGAATATGTGAGCTGAAGTCGAACATGCAAGAACATCGCCGGATTACCAGCCAATGATGAAAGCTGTTAACCAACGCGAGAGAAACCACCAATAATGACAATGGTCCTCAAGGTACTACAGGTACAATCTACGGCGTGCGAATAAATGAACTGACGTCGAACACCCGCAGAATCACTCGATCGGAGGCCAATGATGTAAACCTCTCGTCGAATGCGACGAACCTGCCATTGAGGCATGCAGGCTCCAAGGTACCATAAGGAGTCTCTAGACCAACTTCCTAGATAATGAGTTGATGTCGACAGGAAGTGACCTTGATCGAAGGTGGGCCATAATGATTCCCACATCATCGACACGAGACAGAGGAACATGATGTTTTGTTGTGAATCAGGATCGTATGAGAAACAAAGGAAGGTTGATATTTGCAGAGGCCAACTTCTCTTGAACATATGAACGACACGACAGTGGACTTGGCAGTATTTGACATCAACAGATCATAGGTCATGGTGACGAGGCAGTGAACAGATGAGAGGTCAAAAGAGATTACCCAAACCCATGGAGGCAAAGTGAAGCAACGAGATGAGATGTCCCCAACCCGACACGAATGCAGACAAGTGCCATGTTCAAGAGCGACATACTGCCGACGACAACGACGATGGTTCCATTTTTCCCCCACCATTTCTGGCGAGTACCCCAATTATTTTTATAACAAGCTTGAAGGGGATAGCATATGCTTGTAATATAAGTCCGCCCTTCGGGCGAATCCATCCTAGTGCATTTAACGAGTCCTAGGAAGGAGAAACTCGGAGAACGTCATTTCGACTAAATCCGATGTCATCAGGGTTTAACGAGTCTGACAAAGGAAGAACTCGGCGTCTTTTCATGTTTAGAGAGTTTGAAAAGACAGCGGAAAAGAAAACTCCACAGGTCCCTTTTCGTAAATAGTTCCCCAGATCCGAAAAGGTAGAAAACAATATCCTGGAAAACCTCCTAGTCGCGATAGGCTAGGGTATTCCTTTTTCGTAATCGATCCAGCCCAGCCCGAAAAAGGGTTAAACTTATACTGGGTGAATGTCGATTCGTGTCCATTTTAACGAGATCGAAACGATAAGGGCCTCGGCGATCTTTTCATATTTAGAGAGTCAGAAAAGAGCTGAAAGATGACTCCAGAGTGACTTTTTCGTGTATTTACCGAGTCCGAAAAAGTATAAAATACAACTCGTGTCCATCTTCTTAAGTCGCAAAAACCTGCTGCTGCACATACCAAGCAAGCGTAAAATCCATTTTCGACATAACATATGCAAATATTTGACAAAAAATAACTTTTAAAGCTCATTTAACGTCGAAAAAGTTATAAATATGTCTAATTGGTAAAAATGAAATTACTTTTTACTATTTACCTTGTGGAAAGCAACAGTGGTCCTTTTGGAACAGAATCTTCTGACGGTGATTGCGACCAATCCAGGCAACCATTCAGCTTCTCGTCTGTCACAGGTAATAGGCGCTCCTTAGCTCTTCATTTCCATACATTTTTTAATGGTTTCCCTTTAGAAATCAACTTTGTGTGGCCACTTTTAAAATTTTAGGGCCGGGCCCAGTGGCGCGAGTATCGGGCACGGACCCGCGCCACTGAGCTCTTTTTACTAAAGGGCTCGCGCCATATGGCGCGAATGTTAGCAAAACAGCCGCGCCAGCGGCCGAACCTAATTTTTCGCCTAAAATTCCGGTATTTACACCAAATTTCTTGAAATTTGAAGCTCACCAAAGATCTAATCAGGGGTTTTTGACCATATGAATGCAGATAACCACTCAAAATGGCAATCGAATGGAAGGAACGAGAGAACGGAGATGAGGATGAAGAGGCCATGCAAAGCCAAGCTCGCATGAACGCTCTAAGAGACTGTGGATTGAAAAAGTTCTTCCTCACGCCATGTTTACGAGCTCAGCCCGAGCTCCTCCAATATCTAATCAGCATCTGGGATGAAAATGAACAAGTGTTCAAGCTACGAGACCAGGTGTTAGAACTGGAGGTCACTGACATTTATTTCATTACTGGATTGTCCCGCAGAGGTCCAATCCCTGTACTGACTGGGAGCAGACCATCCGGGGAAAAGATGGAACAGGTAATGGCGCGGGTGTGCCGAGGGGCACAAACAGGATCAGGAAGCAAGAAGGTATACATCTCCACTATCCCTGATCTAGCACTGAGAGTAGTTCTCCACACCATTACGCGGGCTGCTGGGTCGCAGGCTCCGCACGAGGCCACGAAGACTCAACTCCTGTTAGCCTCAGAATGCATGGGTCCCCTACTGTTCAACTGGGCAGAAGCAGTAACCATCAACATGAAAAGGCAGCTCACAAGGTGCAAACAGGGGAAACTGAAACAGTTCGGTTATGGTTCCATCTTGGTATCATTCATTCTGGAACGCATACCAATCTTCCAGGGCCAAGGGGCCGCAGTGGCGAGTCCGATACCACGAGAGCCACGAATGGCTCGCTGGGCAGCACTGATGCCCAGATCTGGAGGTGGCCAACAGATGTCCTGGAGGCCAGAGTTCTTTAGGTGGCTACGGCGCCAACTGATCGTCGTGGAAGATTGGCCTTATTCGGGAACTGACTTTACCGGGGACCCAGATCTCCCACTACTAGAAGGAGACGACTGGGACAAGGAGCTGGGTAAGACCTCATATTTTGATTTTATGTTTATATGTTTTTTTGTTAATACACATTTGTCTTGACACAATTATATAT